>JAPXFQ010002304.1:0-158184 GCA_028564705.1 Apricaphanius iberus
TAGTGGTTAAGGAAGAGGGTTTGCATCCCAGAGGTACTGGGTTCAAATCCAGGAGCGAGCAGCAAATAATTTTTCTTTGCTGAAAGCTGAACTGGGAGACGAGACAACAGATCATATGGCCTAAAACTCAATGCTGTATAACTGATGTTGTAGTGTAACTGTGAAGGAACAGGAATACAATGCAAGAGGTAGTGGGTTCGAATCCCAGGGGGAGCAAAATTTTTTTTTTTCTTGTTTGAAAGCTGGAACCAAAATCCCTATGTTATACACAGTACTACATTGCACTTGTATGCATTTTAGTTGATTTCAGCTTTTTCAGTATATTTTCATACTAATCCTATTAATACTAATGCCAACATCTTAGCTAGCATTAGCATGCTAGTTAGCATTACCATGCTAGCTGTTGCTAGCATTTTAGCTAATTTTAGCTTTTTGACTATATTTTTGTACTGAATGGGATTATAGTAATGCCAACATGTTAGCTAGCATTAGCATGCTAGTTAGCATTAGCATGCTAGCTGTTGTTAGCATTTTAGCTAATTTTAGCTTTTTGACTATATTTTGGTACTGAATGGGTTTATAGTATTGCCAACATGTTAGCTAGCATTAGCATGCTAGTTAGCATTAGCATGCTAGCTCTTGTTAGCATTTTAGCTAATTTGAGCTTTTTGACTATATTTTGGTACTGAATGGGTTTATAGTAATGCCAACATGTTAGCTAACATTAGCATTAGCATGCTAGTTAGCATTAGCATGCACACCGTGGCCGTCCCTTCTCTAAATTTCCTGAAATTTTCTAGTTAATATTGCTACTCCTCGTTGTCTAGAGTTATAGCATGAAGAAAATATATTAGGATACTCTGGTGTTTTTAAATCATTAGCTGTTGAATTTGATTTATGAGTCTCCTTTAGTAAAACGACATCTGCCTTCAATCTTGTAAGATGGTTGAAAATCTTAATGGTTTTATCTCTGGAGCTAGAGCCACGAATATTCCATGTTAGAAATTTTACAGGATTCATAGAGCTAAGATAAACGTTAGACATTTACTATCGCCAAGGATGAATATAGGTGTAATTTTGGTTTGTCCATGGAGTTTCCAGATTGAAAAAAACAGAAGCAGAGATAAAGCGAGGCAAATAATGCACCATACAGGTGTGTACAGAATGAAAGTATGATGGAAAAACATGAATATGCCATGATAAAAGTCTGTGTGTGTGAGAGAAAAAGGAAAAAAGGTGATACAGAGATTTGGTGGTACAAATGTGAGAAAGAAAAAAGAGAAAAAGAAAAAAAAAAGAAAACAAAGCAATCTAGTGCACAGCCCTGCCCCTACCCACATTTAAAAACAAAAACAGCTTGCTGAGCTGTGCTTCTTTTAAACTATAGTTGTCTGATAAAACTAATTCTGTCTTGGTTCTTTTAAATATGACTAATAAAGCCAAGGAGTAACCTGAGGGTCCCTAAACAGCTGACCGTTAACATACAGTTTATCCACACTAACCGTAGCCCTACAGCCCTCACTAATATGTTTTTCTCTAATTGGAAATAACACGCGTCTTCTGTCCAGGATTTCTTTCGGAAATTGATCATTAACGCTGTAAATCGTCCCCCGCAGCTCTCTCCCGCGTCCTTTGACGTTTTCTTTTTGTTTAAAATGTTCAAATTTTGCAACAATTGGTCGCGGGCGGGTGTTGTTGGGTTTCTTACCTCTGAGCCGGTGAACCCGATGGAAGGTTATGTTTTTAACCGTGTCGCCTGGCAGTTTCAGCTGGTGTTGAATGAACTTTCGCACGGCTACTTCAGCATCTTCCTCAGCCTGCTCTGGTATCCCAGAAAAAACAAGATTGTCCCTCATTGATCGGGCCTGGATGTCTAGAATAGACTCCTTGAAACTTTTGTTTTCTCCAGACAGCTGCTTCATCCCCTCGGTGAGTTTCTTAACATCTTCTTTTAGTGTTTGGTTTTCTGTAACTAGCGAAGCTACTTGTTGTTGGCTGAACTCCAGCGATTCCCTCAGAGCCTGAAATTCTTTATGCAGAACCTCAACCAGCGCGAGACGGGCGTCCAGGCTGGTTAGCTTCTTGTCTATTGAGTCCAGGATGTCGCCGTAGCTTCTATCTGGCGAGTCGGTGGATGTGCTAGCCTCCGAACGAGTGCGCTTCTGCGACGGTGTGCTCGTTGTTGTATCCGAAGCCGGTTTCCGTTACTTACCCATGACGATGTTATCAAAGCACTCGTCTACGTAGCACTCCAGCGAATCCAATGTTTCCTCGTCCAGGTTGTTTAGAAGAAAAAAAAAGTAACTTTATGGTTAGTTTAGAATCTGCGTTTGGTTCAAAATGATTGCCTTGTTTTACCTGACTTTGATTGTATACTTTACCACATAACCGCCATGTTCACCTATGCACAGCTCTGGCCAGAACTCAGCAGCTCATCCTCTCATCTCCAGCATGTTTTAGGCGTTTCTGGCATATTTTCAGTCTCTCAAGTCTCTTCAAAGTTTGAGGTAAAAATAACTCGGTAAAAGTTTGCAAAAGCACCAATAAAATATTTTTTCAGCGGGAGCTGTGAGGAGACCGTCTAGCACGCTCGCATGCTTCGCGTCAACTCCACTTCTGTGTTATTTTTAACCAAGATATGTCATTTTGATCTCACATTAAAGAAGTCTCTAGGATTTCCTTTCTTCACCTGTCCAGGAGTGATGCTGAAAAACTAGTACATGCCTTAGTTACTTCAAGGCTTGATTACTGTAACTCTTCATTATCAGGTAGTCCATATAGTACAATTAAAAGTCTTCAGTTAGTCCAAAATGCTGCTGCTAGGGTTCCAATGAATAAAAGAAGAAGAGATCACATTTCCCTTGTTTTAGCTTCTCTTCACTGGCTCCCAGTAAAATCTAGAATATAATTCAAGATCCTCCTTCTGATATATAAAGCTCCTAATAATCAAGCTCCATCATACATAAGAGACCTGATTGTTCTACATGTTCCTAACAGGGCCCTTCGCTCTCAGACTGCAGGTTTACTGGTAGTTCCTAGGATTTCTAAAAGTAGAATGGGTGGCAGATCTTTCAGCTATCAGGCTCCCCTCCTATAGAACAGGCTCCCAGGGTTGGTTCGTGAAGCAGACAATTTGTATATCTTAAAAACTAGGCTTAAAACTTTCCTCTTTGACAAAGCTTACAGTTAGAGATATGTTAATAGCAGTTAGAGACAGGTTAGACAGGTAGCTAGGAAGAGATAGGTTAATGTTAGTAGCCAGGTAGAGTGTCAAAAGCTAGGAAGGGAAATGAAGAGGTAGAGTAGCTAGGTAGAGATAGATTAATGTAAGCCAAGTAGAGAGTGTTAGTAGCTAGGTCTCCTAGTAGCTAGGAGACAGGTTAATGTTAGTAGTCAGGTAGAGTGTCAAAAGCTAGGAAGAGATAGGAAGAGGTAGAGTAGCTAGGTAGAGATAGGTTAATGTAAGCCAGGTAGAAAGTGTTAGTAGCTAGGTCTCCTAGTAGCTAGGAGACAGGTTAATGTTAGTAGCTATGCTGCTTTAGGCTAGGCTGTTGGAGGACATTATTAGGGTCTGTTCCTACTTTCTCTCCTACTTCTCCCCAACTGCATGATGTGCTGTCAGTTCAAGCGCTAACCTGCTTTCTCTTAGTCTCTTCTTATAGTAGGTGCTCCTGACCCGCCCTGCTTGACGACCCTGACTAAGATGGCATTGCAGTGACGGAAAGTTCTCCACGTCCTGCAACAAACTTCTGCATCAGTTCTGTTGCTCTTTCTGTGTCTCTGTTCTGTGTCTCTGTTCTGTATTCTCCAAACCACAGACGGTCTCGGCAGATGACCGCTTGTGCTGAGCCTGGTTCTGCCGGAGGTTTCTTCCTGTTAAAAGGGAGTTTTTCCTTTCCACTGTCGCTTCGTGCTTGCTCAGTGTGAGGGATTGCTGAGAATTACACGACGCAATCTTCTGTGGTTCTCTAATTTCTACATTAAACATTGTATTGTAATAACTCTTCTTGTAGAGTGCCTTGAGATGACATCTGTTGTGAAACGGCGTTATATAAATAAACTGACTTGAATTGAATTGAATTGATGTCCGATAGCTTATGTTCCATTGGGTGGTGTGAGTCAAAAAGTCTGTGTCGGTCTGTATGTGTGCATTCCCTAAAGACTTCTGTGGTGAGGCTTCCATTTTCTTCCATGTGACAGTCAGTCCAGAAAGGGTAGCTTGCCTTCTTTAGCATCTTCACTAGTGAACTTGATGTTACAGTCAACCAAGTTGATGTGTTTTGTAAAAGGTTCCACTTCTTTGGCTTGGATTTTGATCCAGGTGTCACTGACATACCTGTACCAGTGACTGGGTGGTGATGAGTTCAATGCTCTTGTTTCTACTTCAAACATGTAGAGATCAGCCACAATCGGATAAACAGGGGATCCCGTAGTACATCCATGTTTTTGCCTGTAGAAGTTGTCATTGTATTTCAATTCAATTCAATTCAGTTTATTTATATAGCGCCATTTCACAACAGATGTCATCTCAAGGCACTTTACAAAAAGAGTTATTACAATACAATGTTTAATGTAGAAATTACAGAACCACAGAAGATTGCGTCGTGGAATTCTCAGCAATCCCTCATACTGAGCAAGCATGCAGCGACAGTGGGAAGGAAAAACTCCCTTTTAACAGGAAGAAACCTCCGGCAGAACCAGGCTCAGCACAAGCGGTTATCTGCCGCGACCGTCTGTGGCTTGGAGAATACATAACAGAGACACAGAAAGAGCAATAGAACTGATGCAGAAGTTTGTTGCAGGACGTGGAGAATTTTCCGTCACTGCAATGCCATCTTAGTCAGGGTCGTCAAGCAGGGCTAATCCGGAGCACCTACTATAATAGAAAACAGGTTAGTGCTTGAATTGACAGCACATCATGCAGTTGGGGAGAAGTAGGAGAGAAAGTAGGAACAGATCCTAATAATGTCCTCCAACAGCCTAGCCTAAAGCAGCATAGCTACTAACATTAACCTGACTCCTATTTAAATTATGTGGTGGAAAGGCAGAGGTCTAGTGAGCTGCAAATATAATCTTGAGTGAGGGTGGTCCTTTGTTATAAGTGTTTGTCTTCTTGGAGTTGTTTTCTGACTGTTTCCACAGCGTCGGATCGAGGTATGCAAGTAAAAAGTGATGTGACATGAAAGGATACTAATGTTTCCCCCGGTGCCAATTTTTAATGACTGACTTTGCTAACAAAGTCTGTGGAGTTTTGGATGTGTTGTGGTGTGTTCCCTACCAGTGGAGCTGGAATGGAGACAAAATGTTTGGCGATGTTGTAACTGAATTCGGAAGAAGGGCTGATAGCTTCTGATGAACTTCTTCAATTCTGTGTGAGAAGGCCTCCAAGGTTAAATGGACCTGTCGAATCTTCCCACTAAGAAATTTATTTTGTGTCCTGAGAAGTATCTGTTCGGCCCTGCAACCTTGTACTGTGGAGTTAAGTTGAAGGCTTTTGCGGGGGATTCTTTGCTGTCTGCTTATCTTCTTAGTTTTATATTGCCCAATTTTGGTGAGCCTGGGCAAATTGTAGCCTCAGTTTCCTGTTTTTAGCTGACTGGAGTTGCACCCTGTGTGGTCTTCTGCTGCTGTAGCCCATCTGCCACAAGGTTCAACGTGTTGTGCACTTAGAGATGGTCTTCTGCATACCTTGGTTGTAACAAGAGGTTATTTGAGTTACTGTTGCCTCTCTAACAGCTCAAACCAGTCGAGCTGTTCTTCTCTGACCTCTGGCATCAACAAGTCATTTTCATACACTGCCGCTCACTGGATATTTTTGCTTTTTCGGACATTCTCTGTAAACCCTAGAGTTGGTTTTGCGTTAAAATCCAAGTAGATCAGCAGTTTCTGAAATACTCAGACCAGCCCATTTGGCACTAACAACCATACCACGTTCAAAGTCAATCATATCACCTTTCTTTCCCATTCTGATGCTCAGTTTGAACTACAGCAGATCGGCTTGACCATGTCTACATGGCTAAATGCATTGAGTTGGCACCATGTGATATGCTGATTAGCAAAATTAAGTTAATGAGCAGTTGTACCTAATAAAGTGGCCAGTGAGTGTATATGGTGACATTGATTCGAAGCATATCACCCAGCCCAGTCGTCTCATTTCAAAAAAAACTTTCTGCAGTTATTCAATTGAATTCAAAAATATTTTATTGATCCCAAAGAAGAATTAAGTCTAGTAGCTCTATTCAGATTTCTTAATAGAGTTGTTCTAAAACACTAAGGGCTGTAGGCAGGAAGGATCTGCTGTAGCAGTCTGTGTTAAAGTAAAACTCAAACTGCTTTTGACTAAAGACACTCTGTTTTTGAATGATAGTCTCACAAAGAAGATGCTCAGGTTTGTCCAATATTAGACATTGCTGTTGACAGCACAGTATTTTAGTTGCCACCATTAGTAAATAGCCTGTTCTGTAATGCACAATTAGACATGTTTATTTTGTAAATATTTTTAAAATATCCTGCTTAGCTGTACATTTCTTGAACTGGGATGTCCCATTTGGAATAACTTCACAGTATTTTAGTATTATAATTTAGTTTTTAATTTAAAGAATAATCCCTAATTTTGTTTCTTAAATTTTATATTTTTATCCTTGTGTAAATCTCTTGATTTGCTGCTTTTATGCCTGAATTCCCTGGAACAATAAATTTAATTAGTATTCTGTTATATGTATAGCTTATAATAGAATACAACAGTTGGCTTCTACAGATTGTAAAATACATTTTGTGTTGGTGCTAAAACTTTTATGTCAGTGCTACAAAACCAGCAACCTCAGTAGTACCAGTGCTATAAGCTAAAAAAAAGTTAACTTACAGCCCTGCAAATACAGTAACAAGGAATGTCATGACTAAAATGAGCTTCACAAACTGCCAATTGCTGTAGAAATCCAACCTTTCTCTGGAGCGTCCAGGTTCAATCCCCTCTTCACCTGTAAGTATCTTATTTTTCGTGGTCCTTTTTGGTGGAAAAAAAAGTTTTATGAGGCCCCAAACGTGCTGCACAATTGACCACACACCAAAAGTGACCATCTGCTTAGCTAAATCCTCCTCCATACACGCAAAGCAATTTTAGTTGGTATAAGCCATTTCTTGCCACCCAATCCCATGATGCAATGCAAAGAAACAAATATTGACATCTCAAAAGATTTGCTTATAACCACCATTTACCCATCATCTCATTATGACCTGGAACATATCCTCTAGGGCTTTATCCATCATCTACTGCACAGGTAAAGCTGGGCTACGTAGCTTACTTTTTTTTTTTGGTAATGTTGTTGGTTTTAATTACATGCAAAACATAGATATAGATATATAGCTATAATGAAGACTCAGGACAACACAGCTTCTGTTCTAGAAAGTAGCTTCAGCCGGGTTTTATTGGATCTTGGTTCTCAATACAATGCTACATAGGTCATTGACCTCTATATCTAACATTCTATATCCATTGTCTATTAACAATTGACATACCTTATCTCTGAGCAGACGTCCTCGCTGAGATCCCAGCAGACCAACTAAAACCCCCTCCTCTAAAAGGAGCCCTATCTTTTATACTTGATCACTGCGTCACTTACGGGAACCATCTGGTGTTCTTGGCCAGCGCAACCACTTGGCTCCGACATTAGTTTATCTTCAGGCGCCTAATTGTCTGGTTCTGAAGAGGCCAGAAAAGCTGGGAACAAAACATTTCCTAGAATCGCTTAATGACAAGTCTTTCGTGGAAGTACCACGTGCATCTTCTCAGCTTCTGAGAATTGATGCACGTGTTGATTACACGTGCCACGCAGGCCCAAATTTTGGCTTCTACATTCCCCGGTTTGATGCCATTAGGCATCACTAATTAGCTACCTATAAATGCAGTTAATATGAGTATTATATGGTAAGTAAACATCAATATGGTAGGATATACTGTGGTAAATAGGCATATGACAGACACATAAAAGTAACATTATAATGGGACTTATGCAGGATTACACGTGTCCAAAGTAATGGTGAGTAACAATCAAACCTATGTCAGTTGTGGTCCGTTGTGTGGGATCAAAAACCTGTCGCTACAAGAACAGGGAAAATTATCCCACTGCCCCTCCGGCCAGGCGACAACCTTACGGTCCACCGGACCTTCAAGCGACATGAGGCATAATCCTTAATATAGCATTACCAAAATGTGATTAAATGCAATCCTTAATAAGTCTGACACAAGTGAGAGTAAATGGCACAAATGAGAATAAATGTAAACATTAAAACATTCAACTTAGTTATAAATTCAAATTACCAGCTGGCTTATTTGTTGTAACATACTAGAAATAACATATGAAACACATAACATATAACAGATGAGAAAATATTGATCTTGTCCATCCCGGGAAGGTATGATCGATATGGTGTTAAACAGTCTCGATAGTCCACATATAATGAACACAATGAATAGAGTAAGAGTATAAATCCTTCTTGAAGGTTACGATGAGGGATGAAGGGGTGATGAAGTGATGGTGTCCTGGAGGGGACTTGTAGTCAGAAAGCACTTAATTGAGCTTGTTTAACAGTCTTGGCTTAGATACTTAGACATGTTGGGGGGCAGAAGGATTGTTCATTGCGATCACTTCCAACTGGATCAGCTGGGTTGCAGCAGCCAGGTTCATCTGTTTGATCAGTGTCCTTGTCCATACTCTCCTCACCACAGGTATGACGAGACATGTCAATAAGAAAATTACAATTAGAACTATGGTCGCACTAATTGCCACCTTAATTAGCATTGCTTTCCAATCTCCTAAATTTAGGTCTAACCACCCCCCAGACCAGTCATTCTTCCCAGCATTCAAACTAAGTTCTTCTCTAAGTGCTCTAAGTTTTGTCATTGCGGCAGTAAAGGATCCTTCGTTAGAAGTGTGTGATGGAATATACGTGCAACATTCTGTATCTTGAAATAATTCGCAGACTCCTCCTTTATCTGCCAACAGCCAGTCCAAAGCCTGTCGATTTTGTAGAGTCATCTTACTAGTCTCATGTAATTGTTGACCTAACATTCCAAGAGCATCTCCAGTATAATTAAGGATTCGCTGTTGATTATAATAAATATAATTAATCCATTCTACATTCTTATTTATGGTAATCTGAGGAATTATTGACTCAAATCCTGCTTTTACTTCATGTCTTGCCTTGAATTCATTTGGAATTCCTTTAGGTTGTCCTATTATATCAAGATAAACACTCTGATCTGGCACATACTGTCTCTTTACTCTAGGATTAGCATTCAAACGATCAAGGTTAATTATCTCATTCACACCTTCATACAACATTGTGACAGGTATTTTCAATCTTACCATGGTGCACAAACCTATCCATCGTGGTGGCAAAGTGTTTCTTAGGATGTCATCTCCACACATAAAATAACTATCTGCTATTGCCCAAGTTTGTTCACTCAGAAAGTATAGAGGAGGGAGTGTCATAGTCATATTATCACAGGTCTGACTCAGGGTTTCAGGTTTTTCATACCAAACTGGTGTGGTAACAAAAATAGGTGTCACGTTAGCATGTGGAAACCATGATAGAACCCAAGTTACCTTACAGTTGACTGTTGTGTTACCCATCAAGGTTCCTTCACTCTCAGAGAAGCCTCCGCTAGCAAAACATTCATATTCAGCATCATAATCTACTTTATACGTAGTTGGAGGACCATTTTGTGCTGTTGAAATGTTAAATTCTGCAGAGCAAATGTTAAATTCTGCACATTTATCTCCTATTTTGTAACCTCTATGTTCGTCTAAATAATTATGAATTCTTCTCGACCCATAGAGTAATCTGCATTTAATTCCACACATGGAAAATCTGAAAAATAATGGTGTACCACTTGCATTGTTGAATTCTCCTAATTTACAAGTTTGTTTTTGTACTGAAGCACATTCCTCAAAAGTATATTTTTCTGGAATTGCAATTGGAGGAATTCTTGGTGAGCCAGAACATATAATACATTCTTTGGAAGTCATTTCTCTTGCTGTATACCATGCCCATAAATACCAGCTATTTTGATTAGCTTCTTCCCAAAGTTTATCTGTTGTTAACTTTGGCCTTTTTGCTCTGGGGATGATCACATTAATTGATTTTGTTTTAATCGGTTTATAGCTAGGATCATTTGTATTTTGATATTGTGATCCCTTAATTGTATCTAGTCCCCCCTGACGACGGTCAGAACTGACCTCGTCACCTGGCTTAATCATACTTTGTGTAACTACATTGGTTGCCTGTTTCATGGAAGGCTTATTATTAGCTACAGGTGGGGTAGGAGCAACTGGCGCTGCTTGATTAGTTGTTAGCTTGTTAATTGCTGTTTGTACAGGTGTTGTCTTTACTATTTCAGGTAGCACAATAGGTGAGAGTTTTTCTGTTACCAGTGTGGTGAGTCTACTAATATAGTAGGTGCTTCAATAGGTGGGGGTTCTGTTGGTAGCTCCCACACGATCTTAAATCTATCCTCAGGTTTCTGTGCTAGTGTAGGTAGTTTAACTTCCTTAACATTTTCTGTTTGTCTACGTGTTCGTGAATGAAGTGTGTGTTTTAAACTATTGAATACTGGTGTCCTAACTGATCTGGTGCGGTGTAGTGACATGTCAGCGTCATACTTAACTTGTGGTGTTGTGTCTTCTTGCTGCCGTCTTCGCGAATGCTCTAGTGACCGGGCGTTGCCTTCTGCTCCTTTGGGAATTGTCTTCACCTCCTCCAGGACTAATTCCTTCATCACCAGCATTCCTGCCACCATCCAAGATATTACAGTTATCAGACCCACAATCTTTTTCATGTTTTTCAGTTTTTTCTTTCTTATTTTCTCGATGGGTACTCTCCTGTTTTGTTTCTCTGACTTTGGTGCAGTGGCTCAGATGATACCACGTTGAGGAACCGTCAACCTGGATTGCCGTGGGGGTTGCCTGAACCACGAGAAATGGTCACTCGCGCCTTGGTTCATGCCATTTCCTCCGGAAGACCTTAATATAAACCTGATCTCCAGGAGCCACTGGACCTTCGATATCTCTGCTTATGGCAGCCTCTTTTTCTTTTTCCTGGAAATAGATTGCTTTGTGGATACTAGTTAGTTGCCTGACATAGCTTTTGAGATCTTGCTCTGCTTGCTCAAGTGATTGTCCCTTATGGGGACCACAAAACTGTGGGACTGGCATTGGCCTGCCTGTTAGAGCTTCATGTGGAGACAAGTGAGTTACTCTGTTTTCTTGCATGCGGTAAGAAAGCAAAGCAAGCGGCAACGCATCCACCCAGTTTAGTTTGGCACATGCACACACCTTCCTGATCTTAGTTTTCAAGGTCAAGTTTACCCGTTCTATAATTCCCTGGGATTGGGGATGATAGACTGCTCCTAATCTCTGTTTAATCCTCAACTGTTGCAAGACTCCCTTAAATACTTTATGAATGAAAGCTGGGCCATTGTCTGATGAAAGCTCTGTTGGAATTCCAAACCGAGGTATAACCTCTCTGACCAGAAATTTCACAGCAGTTTCTGCGCTCATATCCTTAGAAGGGATTGCTTCAACCCATCGGCTGAATCTGTCAATCACAACCAACGTATCGCTTTCCCTGCACTGTTTTTATCATGTCTGCATAGTCAATGACAAGGTGTCTGAATGGACCTTCAGGTATTGGGATGTGTCCTGTTGGTGTTTTTATGCCTTTTCGAACATTGTTCTGAGCACAAATGCTGCATCTGTTTAGTACTTCTTCCACCATTGCCTTTAAATATGGTGACCAGTAGCCCTGACGTTCGAGTTTTCTTATCACCTCAGCTCTGCCACAATGATCGATTCCATGGCCTTCTGCTATTAGGATTGTTAAAAGTGAGACTGGTGCTACAACTAGACCTTCGTGTGATCGCCATAAACCATTTTTGTCTTTTGATGCACCTCTCTGATGCCACACATGTTGTTCACTCTGAGTGGCGTTTTCTTGGATATGTATTAATTCTTTAGGCGTTATCACTGGATCAATTGAAATTACCGGGCTTAAAATGGCAATCTCACATTTTGCAACTAGTTTTGCTGCTTCGTCTGCTGCATTGTTACCCTTTATCACGTCTGTGTTGCCTTTTCGGTGAGCTGGGCATTTTATCACAGCCAGTTTTGTAGGAAGCATCATTGCTGTAATTAGTTCGTTTATTTGTTTCCCATGTTGTATGGGAGTTGCATCTGCCTTTTTGAAGCCTCTTTGTTTCCACACATTTCCGAAAAGGTGACAAACACCGATTGAATAAGCAGAATCTGAGAAAACGTTTGCGGTTTTGCCCTCTGCTAATTTGCAAGCTTCTGTTAGCGCTTTCAGTTCAGCCAGTTGAGCTGAACAGGGTTGCTCGCATATTTCTGCTCTGACTGTTTTAAAGCCGTCATTTGTTTTTTCCACCACTGCATAGCCTGCATGATTTCCGAGGTGATCTCTAAAACAAGATCCGTCAACAAAGTAAGTGACATCTGGACTGTCAAAAGGTGTGGACTCTAAGTCTGGTCTTAGTTTTGTGTATGTTGCAGACTCAGCGATGCATTCATGAGGTTCTCCCTCAAACTCAAATGGAACGACATTTGCTGGATTGTTTGTTGTGCATCTTTTTATTGTTACATCTGGATATGTTAGCAGAGGCATGTACTGGAGGCATCTTGATTGGTGTACCACAAATCTTCCTTGATTAATGAGTTCAGCGATTTTGTGGTGGGTATAAATGATGACTGGGTAACCCATTGTTATCGCTGAAGCTTTTTCGTATGCAAAGTGTACAGCTGCTAGGCCTTGGTAGCATGGAGGCCAGCCTTGGACTACATTATCAAGTTTCACACTGTAGTATGCAATTGGTTGTTTTTGTCTGCCACTACATGATTCCTGCAATAACACTGCCGAGGCGTACATGTTTTGACGATTGGCTACATAGAGTAGAAATGGCTTTGTGTAGTCTGGTGTTGCAAGGCATGGTGCAGTTTGCATGTCACATTTTATTGCTTCAAAAGCTATTTTAGCCTCAGTTGACCATTTCAGTTGCACTTTCAGAGACTCGGTACCAGCCTCTTTCATTATTGCTCTGAGTGGTGCTGTCTTTTCAGCATAGTTTTCAATCCAGTCAGAGCTGAACCCTGTCAGTCCTAAGAATGTCATAATTTCACCAACGTTTCTCGGTAATGGTGCTTTGCTTATTCCTTCAACATGTTCTTGTGAAATGGAGACTGTTCCATGAGAGATTGTTCTCCCCAGGTATTCTACCTGTGTTTGGCAGTATTGAAGTTTTGCTTGGGAGGCCTTGTGACCTCTTTGAGCCAGTCTGGTTAACACTTTGATTGAGTCCTCATGACAGCTTTCAAGGCTGTTTGATGCAATCACCAGGTCGTCAACGTACTGGAGCAATGTGCCTTTGATTTGGAGCCCTTCCAAGTCTTGTCTAAGGACTTGGTTAAACACATGAGGGCTGTGTTTCAGGCCTTGTGGAACCCTAGTGTATGTGTATTGTTTTCCGCGATATTTGAAAGCAAAGAGATATTGTGATGTTTCTGCCAGAGGGATGCTAAAAAATGCGGAACATAAGTCAATCACTGTGAAATATTTAGCTTCTCGTGGGAGGTTTGTAAGCAAAGTGTGTGGGTTTGGCACTTCTGCTGGCCAGTCTTCGATTATTTCATTGATCGCTCTCAAATCATGCACCAACCGATATTTTGACTTATCTGCTTTTAGGACTGGAAGGATGGGAGTATTGCAAACACTGTATGTTTCCTTCAGTACTCCTGCAGTTAGTAAGCCATAGATTGTGGCACTTATTCCTTCTTCTGCTTCTGGTTTCATTGGGTATTGTGGCCGTCTAGGGAGAAGTGTAACACCTTGTTTCAATTTTATTTCAACAGGACTGGCTGAGTGCCAATCCAACATCCGTGTCATGTTTTGACCACAGTTGTTCTGGAACCTGATTTAGCATCTTTTTCACCAATGCTTCCTGGCATGTTTTAGATTGTGTGAGTTGTTGCTTTTGTTGTTTCTTTGGGACTGACACTACTTGTGGTTTAGCTAGTGCAGATGTTTCACCAAGGATTTTGATCATGGTTGAATCTTTAGTTGTGAGGATTAAAGGGTTGTCTGTTGTTTGCCAAGAGGCCTGTGTGGCTGCCAGCATCATAGGCCCCAAGTCTTTGGATTCAAAGCCTTTGTTGACTAGTAACGTGATATGAGGTACAGATTCTGGTACACAGTACCATCTCTCGATGAATGGGTTTGTTTTTACATTTAGGGCTGCCCCTTGTTTTCCTATCAAAATGTAACCTATTTCTAGCTCAACCTGTAAGTCTTTAGTTGCTTTGTCCCATTCTTCCTCAAATATCTCACTGCACGATGGATCATAGAACATAGTGCAATGAAAACTACTGAATGGTTTGGTTGAATTAGGGATCTGTGCTTTGATGAATTTTTCCCATTTTCCAAAAATGTCAGTTACTGTTTCAGAAATGTTACCTAGCCAGTAGACTTTTGCCAGCTCTGTGTTAACATGCATCTGTAGATCCAATCCAGAGCTGTCAATGTATATCCCTTGTGGTGAACACCAAATTTTTGCATTTAGTTTGCAAAATGCATCTCTTCCCAAAAGATTTACTGGTGTTTGATTTGACACAAGGATGGGAATCTCAATTTCGCTTTCGTCAATGCTTAATTTTATTGGAGCTGTTACTGGATTGAACTGTGGAATGCCTGAGAATCCTATGGTTTTGATGAACTTATCCGTCAAGGGGAGGTGTTTTGCAAAGCTTGTGTTTACACAAGTGTAACTAGCTCCAGTATCAATTAGCATGTTTGTCGGTTTCCCTTCTAATTTTACTTCAATGAATGGATCACGTTCTACGTTTAGAGAAACTTGAAACTCCCCTGCAGGATTCTCATGGCACCCCTAGCGTGAATTTGTGAAGTGGTTCACTGGACCTCTAAAATTGCCTCTCTGTCCTGTACGGCCCCGCCCGTCCCACTCAGGGGCAACAGGTGCATCCTCACAATCTCGGGCCAGATGTCCCGGCCGATTGCACACCCAGCAACAGTCTCCATAAGGCCTTGCGCCTCTGCCTCTTTGCCCTTCACTCCAATTTCTGCGGTAAAATGGACGTCTTTGGCTCATTCCTCGACCACCCCTTCGATTTGGGAATATATTAATCACAGGAGGGGGGATTGGTGGGGGATTAGGCGGCTGTGGTGTCATAACCATTTGTGTAGTATGTCCTTCAGTCTCTAAAGCAGTTGCTGGTTTCGTTTGCTTTGCTTTAGCTTTATCTTGTAGTTCTGCAATGTGGAGCTGTATAAGTTTTCGTTGAGCGTTTCTTTCATCTTCTTGGGCTTTCAAAAGCTCCTTTCTGTATATTCCAATAATATGGCACACGTTTTCCCTGAACATGACATGGCTCATGGAGTGAATCCCAACTGTTTTTTTCAAGTCTCTCCTTCACTTTTTCTGGGAGAGCAGCCATTAGGGATGACCGAAACAATGTCCGCATCACGGCATTTTCATTAGGGTCGCTTTCCGTTTCTTCTTGCCATCTTTTGAGCTGTCGTTCTACGTACGCAGCTGGATTCTCCCCTTCTGATATTCCTTCGCCTTTTAAGACGGATGGGTCAACATTTGTGGGGTATTGTTTCCTCAGTAGGTCCCATACCCTGTTTCTGTAGGTGTTGAAGGTCACCCCATCATTGTCGGAGTCCGTTATAAAACAAAGATCTCCTTCATTTAGCATATTGTTCATGGCAGTCATGCCCATGACTCTTGCTAGTATCGCTTTAATGTCCCCCAGGGCGAGCATCAGTCCGGTAGTCTGTTCCTCGAATGCTCTGACCCACCTTGTCGCCCCGTCGTGGATATCGGGCAGACGGGCCACCAAGCCATTGAGGTCTAACATTTGCCAGGGAACATAATTTATGTTAGTGCCCTTTACCAAAATAGGGCACATTGCTCCATCAGGGAACCTTTGGGGTTTTTTAATTTTTTCTCTGTCGCGTAAGTCATGCTGCTTTTGTGCATCCACCACAATGTTTGTTGCAGTTTCCGCTGGGTTCTGATGTGTTGGCTGGGCTGCTGAGGTGGTTGGTGTGGGTGAGTAGCAATTGGGACGATAATTAAGGTTAAAGTCCTTTTGTTTTACTTTTGTTTCTTTTTGTTGTCCTTTGTCATCTGATTGTTGTGGTTCTACAAATGTATTGTAACATTTATCAATCTCTTTTTCTAATTCATTTATTATTGTTCATTTAACTTCCCTGTTGGGATTGAGATATTTATTTTGCAGTGTTTGCCAGAACTGATCCTTGACAGTCTCAGGGTTTTGTGTCTTTATTCCTGCATAGCAGTCTCTGAATTCAGGTTTCTTAATGGTAGTACTGCAATGGACAGGTGATCGTAATTGTTGTGGGGATGGAAGTCCATTCCCTTCTCCTCTTTCTTCTGATAAGCTGGTTCCTGTTAATCTTAGCAGTGGTGCGTATTCTTCCATATCATCTTTCCTTATATCAAAGTTAGCATTTATGTGTAGATCACCTTGCAGGCATGGGTAAATGCCTTGTGTAGGATCTTGATTTACAAGTGGTTTTGTTTCTGTTTGCTTTTCAGGTAGATTTAACTCTCCCTGTTTCTCAGTCAGGCTTGTCATCATTGCTTTGAGATTTCCTCTGAAATTATCACCTTCAGTTCTGAAAAGTTTTAGAATCTGTAGTTCTTTTTGTCTTTTTTCTTTTCTATTTTTCCTATTTTGTTTGGCTTTGTAGTCAAGAATCCTTTGTTCCATTATTTCATTCAAGAGCAAGTCGAATGAACCTCCTTGTGGCCAGGGGTTTGTAAAGTTTTTGGTTCGTTTATACCATTTCTGAGATATTTTATCGATGTCTTTTGCTAATTCAGGATTTTTTACTGACAGAATGGAGACAGGGTCGGCAGCCATGATGAACTCTAGTGTATTTGTGTTTCAGATTTTTAAAGTGTTTTAGTTTAATGAGAATATTTTATTTATTTAATGGCAATTCCATAAATTATCAGTTGATTATGAGCCTTCTTGCTGTTCTGAAAGAAGGGAGGGGAGGTTAAGTCCTGATCTTTAGATCTGTGTATTTTCTATTAACTTTTGTTTTAGTAAACAGTAAGTTGTTTTATTATTTTGAAAATGTCCTTTAATTAGATCCTTTATAAAAAGACATCAAGGTTAATGCTTCATCATTGGAATAATTCAACTGTAGCACAAAAAGTCAGGAACGGATTTTCCCTTATTGTTATCTCAGTATGGGTGAAGCAACTGTGTAAATAATCAATTAGTTTTTAACAATATACTCTCAAAGCTCAAATGATGTTGTCTATTTTATGTTTCATTAATAGGAGTAAGCTTAATAGGCAAAGCAATGTTTAAAATATAGTTTATTTCAATTTCGTGAGCACACCACACTGATCAGTTCACAGCTGTGCTTGCTGCTAACTTTTTGACCAAGGGTAAATTTGGAGGGCTGGTCCCTAGGAGGGTCTTCAGGCAGAATTATGCAGTGGAGGAGGAGAAGAGTTGGCTTAAGGGCGACGCCCCTTCTCTCAGTTCTCTCTTACTTGCTACCCCAGCAATTCAACTTATAGTCTGCAAACCGAGCAATACAGCCCTCTCCGGTAAGTCGTGAAATATCTTTATCTGTACTTAGTTAGGTTGGTTTTAATGCGTATGTGTCTGTGTGTATATGACAATCCTTGTTATAAGCTTGTTGGTGCGATAGTTTTAACACTTATAACATCGATTTAAGCTGTTCACTTTTGTTTTAAAACAGAGATCAAACGGTTTTCTGGCTTATATTTCCTTTGACGTCTGCAGAGGGTTGCGCAAAAATGTGTGTGCGTGTGTTTGTGAGCGTGTGTGTATGTGTGTGTGTGTGTGTGTGTGAGTTTGAGTGCGCCTTCAATAACAGGAAATGCCTTTCTTCTCTTGCAAGCCAGAGAGTTGAAAGAAGAAAAAATCAAACCAGATTTTCAACAACAACCCAACAGAGCTCTGTTACTTTCTAAAAGCACAAGCTTTTGTACTTAAACTAAAGCTTTACATAAATATTAGTGTTTTAACTGTTTGCTGTTTTACAGATGTTTAAAGCTTCTCGCCAAATGTGAACCATCGACCTCTGGGTTATGGGCCCAGCACGCTTCCGCTGAGAGAGTAAAAAGGCAACCAGGTTCACAGTTTGTATAACTCGTAAAGTATAATCCACTCTGAATTCTCAGCACAGTGCTAATTACAACATTATCAATCTTCTTCAGCACAACAACGTATTCTAAGTAGCCTCCTTCAGCAAGAATATTCAAAGCAACCTCAACACATCGAAATTGAACTAAAAGTGTAAAATATAACAGTGAACATAGCAATCGGCACACAGCACAAAACTTGTCATTGATTTATATGCAATTTATAAGCAATTGAATCAACAGCATGCAATGTCATTCAGAGCATTTTTTGCAAGCAGTATGCAGCGGCAGTTATACACACAAAATCATTATTATAGCAGATCTGTCAAACCATGCATTTGTCAAAGGTCACGTCAATGTCCGTGTCTATTTACTTTGAAATAAACTTTCCCTATTCTCCCAGTTTGGTCTGTTGTTTTTTATTTGTTTTATTGTTGTACTTTAATGTCCTAAATTTTTAAACCTGCAGGGTTTTAAATCCAATCCAAATTAATTTATTTATTTATTTTTTTTAATATGTGCACTTTATAGTAGTAATTATTATCATTGATTATTATCATTACTACTCTTTTTACCTTTTTACAGTCGACTGTCTTAATTCTTTAACTCACACAATAGCACACTACTGCTATTTTCTCTGTATGAAGCTTCAATTTAACTCTTTACTCTTTAACTCTTAACTCTTAGCGCTATTTTCTTTAACACAGTTTCACACAGAGTATTCTTTTTCACAAATACTTCTCAAGAGGTTTTTTGTGTTACTCTAAGGGTTTTTTCCTTTTTTTTTTTCCAAAAGTTCTTAAAGCAGAACTTTTTAATTATTTATTATTTTCTCATTTATACTATTTTTTTTGTTCTTTCTCAAAACTAAGGCACAGTTTCTTTTACCTCTATTTTCATTTACTCTGTTTTTCTTATATTGTCTCTTTTATCTCTTCTTTGTCTCTTCTTTTTCTCTTTACAGCTGTCTCTAAGTCCAATTTTGGGTCTCGTATCTGCTCAGGGTTCTTTTCCTTTTTAACACTTATAAGCAAATTTTAGACAGCTCTATCTCCCGGGAGATATTTGGCTGCAGCGTATTTCCAGATAAGAAGCTGATAATGCCTAGGAACTTCTTCTGACTTTAGCATCCAGACAAACTCCGACACCAGAGGAGAAAATGTAAAATTATTTTACCTTTAGAAGGATCTATTTTGGCCGGCCTTTCTCCCCTGAAGCCGGGGTGCGTTCGGCTGCTGTCAGACCCTGGCTGGCTCGCCAAATGTTGTTGGTGTTTAATTACATGCAAAACATAGATATAGATATATAGCTATAATGAAGACTCAGGACAACACAGCTTCTGTTCTAGGAAGTAGCTTCAGCCGGGTTTTATTGGATCTTGGTTCTCAATACAATGCTACATAGGTCATTGACCTCTATATCTAACATTCTATATCCATTGTCTATTAACAATTGACATACCTTATCTCTGAGCAGACGTCCTCGCTGAGATCCCAGCAGACCAACTAAAACCCTCTCCTCCTCTCTAAAAGGAGCCCTATCTTTTATACTTGATCACTGCGTCACTTACGGGAACCATCTGGTGTTCTTGGCCAGCGGCTTGATATTAGTTTATCTTGAAGGCGCCTAATTGTCTGGTTCTGAAGAGGCCAGAACAGCTGGGAACAAAACATTTCCTAGAATCGCTTAATGACAAGTCTTTCGTGGAAGTACCACGTGCATCTTGTCAGCTTCTGAGAATTGATGCACGTGTTGATTACACGTGCCATGCAGGCCCAAATTTTGGCTTCTACAACTCCTCTCCTGAGATGGATAACAATATCTCTGGGTCTGTGAAGCAGCTGCTTTACTTGCTGGCTTCACAATTCTTTCTAGTACCAGCCGAGCTGAGCTGATCATATAGTTGGATCATAGAGACTGTATCTATCAACCTGCAACCTGCGGCTGTGATGTAAATATAACATAATTGTTGTGGCCGATATAAATGTACATTTAATTATACTAAAATATAAATACTTAAGGAAATGTATATTCATTCTGTACCGCTCTAAAAACCCCGTGGGTGTATTTTAAATTTTTTTTAGCTGTTTATGAAAATGTTCCATATATAACCTTTAATGTTAGTATGACTATTACGAAGATTGAGTGATTCAATTGATTAATTACATCTAAATCGGGGCACCATCCTTATTTTTTGGGTGAATTTTAGCATAACCCTGACAAATTCAGCCTCTTTTCTTGGAGGAAATGACTTTAAACTCTGTGACTGCAATTCAGTCACACTGAATGAAACCAAGAAGCTTCCTTTAAACAGAATTTATTAACAAAATAGATTAACCAAAACACTAAACAAATAAATACTATCTATTCTAGAGGAAGAGATCTACAAACTTCTATTAGAAATTGGATAATATGTAAGGGATAATGAATGACGGGGGATCCGTTATCAGAAAATAAAGGACGACGCGGAGGCGTGAACTGTCGGACTGTTGCTTCCGCGAAGTCCATTATTTGCTGATCATGAACAACTCTTCGGGCATTATCCCATTTATACTATGTTCACTTACGAAAGACAGAAATATTTAATCAATAATACTTGCATGGCAGGAATTTCCCCGCAACGTTTGGGCCCTCTTTAGCCACACTCTAAGTACCTAAATACTATATCAAAGGATCGCTTGCCGTAATTCAGCCTTGTCGTAGAATTGCAGGTGTGACGGGGTAGCCCTTCTGTGAGCTTTAGCAAAGAGTGACTGGGTTTCGGTGGGCGAGACCTAGGCTATGCGCTTCTGTGGTCAGTGAGTCTCTAACGATATTTTGAATGTTCAACTATAATATAAAATCTTTTTTCCCCCAAATAAAAGAATACTAGCACCAATGCTACATAAAAAAACTGTTGTATTAGATGTGAAGCTAATACTGAATGTTAGCCATGAAGCTAATTGAAAAGCGAACAACTTAAACAATGTCACAATGTCTACTAACAACTGAAGGACATCATTGAGGAAATTTGCTTACTTGTATAGGGATATTTGCTGGTTCATGGAGAGTTGGTATTAATCCTGGTAGAAGTTTCAGACGATCTGTGAATCCACTGCTGTATTGTCCCAAGTTGGAAAAACAGTCGTCCTAGAAATGGTTGCCACAAACTACCACACGCTGTGGCAGTCGGTCGGGCACATTCCCTGCATACATAAAATCTATCCACAAGCTTTTCAGTGGCTCAAAAGTGGGGAGGAGAAAAAGATTTATGTTCTCTTCTGTACACCCGGGTAAAGTGCAGTTTGGATGCGGTCTGGACTCCATGCTGTTGGTTTGTTGTTTGCCTGTAATGAGGATTTTTAATGTGATTAAATGTTTTATGCTTGCTGAAAAGTAACCGAGGCTCGCAGATGGGCCTGCAGATGTAATAGAGTTGTTTTTCAGAGATGTGCAGTACCAGCACCTACCAAATATGGAGTTGTTTTTAGAGAGAAGCTGCAGAGCCAGGCACCATCAGGCGCCGCCAGGTACTTGTTATCTCGCAACCAGTAACTGAATGTGTGTGTGGGGAAATAAATCAGCAAATGTATTGGTGTGTATGTGCTGTGAGCCATCATGTGGATTGAATAAAGCAAGCCTGTCTGCAGAAGAGAGGCAGAACGCCTGGGACACAGGTCTTCTCCACTCTCTGCAGAAGGTGAAACTGAACTGAGACTCAATCTGACTTTTTTCTCCACTGAAGATGTTATACTCTAAGTACTCCTGAACTGGGGGTGGTATTATTGACCACGACACCTGTTACCGTAGTTCTCTGCGCCGTGGACAGAGGGACTTGCAGGGTGTAGTTCGGGGAAGAGGGTTATCGGCTGGAACTCAACACGTACTGTGCCGAAACGTGTTGTCATATGCCGAACTGCCAAACAGTCAGTTTCTGAGTGCTAATTTCACGATGTAGGCAGAGAAATATTATCTATTGTGATGATTTGATAATATTAATTTCAGTAATTTAACCTAAAAAGTATGAAAACAAACGTTTGACTACTGTTTGATGTTGATCCAACGCTGTCTGCTTTTTTTGACTTACTGGCTAGATTTCCAGTTTGGGTGGCACATGCTGGAAGATTCCCCATCATCTGGTCCTGTGTTTTCCATTCTTCTCACTTTTTCATGAAACAAACCCTTTTTAGACCTAACATTTCTACGTCGGTTTTAAGTGTCTAGAATCCAGAGCCTGTATTATAATAGGCAAGGCAATTTTATGTGTATAGAACACTTTCACCAACAAGGTAATTCAAGGTGTTTTACATGATTCAGAAATAAATAAATGAAACATATAAAATAAATAAGTAAAAACAGCAATTAAGAATAATACATAAACAGCATTACACATGAAAAGAATAAAAACTACATCATTGGAGAAAGTTAAAAAAACAGCAATTCAAATACCAATGTTTGAATTGTTCTAAAATACTGTTTATGGTGGGGGTTTTTTGTCTACGTTTTGTTATAAAAATATTTGACGTTACAGTATAAATATTTCAGAATGTAACTGCATTACAGAACATAAAAATAATGCCACAGTTACTTTGCTGAGCAACTAATTACTTTTACAGTGCGGTAACTGAGTTACTATCTCAATTATTTTTTGGAAAAAGTAATTCATATACCCAATTACTTTTTTAATGTAAAATGTCCGACACTGAAAACGGATCATGTATATTATGTTCAGTAATAGAAATAGATTAGAAAGACTTTCCTGCCAAAGACCTGATGTTTAGTGATGATAGTTTAATAGATTTTGTGGTTATTGGCAAATTCCTCTGACAGCTGATCATGTTGAGGTTTAGTTGAATACTCTAGTGTTTGAGTTTATGATTTCTTCTGTCTATAATCCTAGGAATGGTACATTCCTGGTAAACGTAAACGTAAAAGTATTTTGGGGCGAGGGATCTGGAGTTGATGTCTGGCAACACCTGTCAGGGTGTGACGGTGTAGATGATGCTGAAGAAGGACATATTTGCTTGAAGCTGTCTGTGTTGTCATTCTCTGGTGCAGCTGTAGCAGCTGTAGCAGCTGTAGCAGTGAGTGTGTATAACATGTAAAGTACTTTGAGCTGCATTTTTCGATTGAAAAGTACTTTATAAAAAAAGTTTGATTTGATATTTAACAGAGGAGGGACTTGGTCAATCTCTGTTATTTTGCTTATCTGCAGAAAGGTCAATTTGTATCGGTTGTTTTGAGAAACCCTCCGCCTTCTTATTTACAAAACAAAATATGTTTGAAGCCATCAGTCTAATTCTGGTTCTGTTGAGACAACACTGATTTTCCTCTCAAAAGGTGGTTTCCAGAGCCCACTACTCTGTAATTGTTTATTTAGTGGATCAATTTTTCCATTTTGTTTTCAACCATTTGAGGAGCTAACAAATTCTGCTATACTATTCATCCGCTCCCTGTGGGACCGATCCACTGATGACAATATTTGTGCATTAAGCCTCTGAAGCAGTTTAGAGACTTCCGCCCTGAGAACCTCGATCTTCTTGATACCTATGTTATATGATCCTGCTTGAATAATGAGCTTTTTCAATCCTGAATGTGATAGAAGGTACTCTCTCTGTTATTTGCCTGATAGTGGTCTTCGGGCAGCTGTAAAATCTAGTGTTTTCATGATAGAAGTTTTCTCTCAATTATCAGACTCTTTGCTGGTGATTTTATTGCTTTATAAAGGATCCACTTCACACTCCTAGATTTTTCCCTTTGCTCTTGGTTGTTTCCAGGTGCTTATTTTTCATTCATTGGGGAGTTTCTTACTCTACAAGGTTTTTATGGCTAGATTTCTCCTGATGACCTTGACCGATCTCGGGGCCTGTGTCGTCTATCAGGGAGTCTGTAAAGCAATTTTTTTAGAGAGATTCCAAGGGGAGAAGTATCAATTGCTTTGGGTTGGAGCTTTTGTTTTTTTCTCCCTAGGAGCTGAAATAAACTATATTCAACTATGGTTTAATTATATGTTTTACACTGTAACTTTTAGATATGTGTATTGGCAAGTATCTAGTGATACAATATATATCATGATACAGGGGGACAATACAATATATTGCAATACTAAGAGTAAGGCTATATATTAAGATTTTTAAAACTGAATTTAACTGTAGATAAACTGTAACACCATTCTGGACACTTCATCCTATTTCATACATAACACATCCAGTTTTATTACTAGATCTAGTTTCTACACTGTGACAAAAAAGGTAAAAGCACCCACCAGCTAATGGTCATACTTTTAATTTTACTAAAAGATAGCCGTCATCATTCATGGTTCCATTCAAATAAAAAAAAAGAAATAAAAATCAATACATTACTTTTGAATATCAATAACAATATCATCACATAGAATATTGTGATACATTGGCCTATCAAAAATTCCTACATAACTATTTATTAAAGGTGAAAAGAAAAACAGTTTTCAGTCTGTTTTCATAAAAGCATGTACAGACCAGCCAAGCCAATGCTTAGCAAACCGGCCGTGCTCTTCAAATCGCAGGGGCCTTCCTGAATGATGTGGTTCTGGTGGGGGCTTATTTCTTTTTTTCACTTCACAACATTTAAGAAGATAAAAACAAGTGAGAAGAAGAATAAGCCTTACTCCCTCTTTCACCACTGCAGAGTCCTGGGTTCATTACCAGGATGCAGTGCTTCTGCTTTGTCTTTCTACACTGATCCAACACAGTTGGCTGTGTTTTTGTGTGTGGGCAGTTGGTGAGGGATCGCTGTGTCTGTACTATCACCCTGCTAGTAGTTGGTGCCTGTGCAAAGGAAAATACATTCTATTGTGTGAGTCTCAAAGATTGAAGTACAAAACAAGAAAAAGAAGTTCTATTCCCTGCAGTGATAACAACCGGAGAACATATCAGTGTCAAAAAACGGGGGAAAAAATCATCCACAGCTCTTATTTAAGAGACTACCGGCAGTGCTGCTGGAAGTCTGCTGAAAAATCTCTCTTATTAATCTGACGCCAGTTCTCTAGTTGGTCATTTTTTTTTCCTTTTTTTCTTTCTTTCTCTTCAGCTCCAATCCTTCCTGCAGGTCAGCGTATTCCAAGTCCGGGTTGACGAGTGTCCCGACTCAGAGTGTGGCGGCACGGGCGGCTGCACCACTGCTCTGAATGTACGGGACGCGCCCACAGTGGTGGACTGTGGGACGATGAGCCTGGTTTCTGTGATGGTGGAGTCCAAAGCTGAGTGCTCCTGCTCAGGACGGGAGCAGTCCCATCAGCCGTGTGCCTCGTATCCCAGAAACCCCTGCTTCAACGGAGGGGTGTGCGTGGACACTCAGCATGGCTACAGGTGAGTTCAAAAGGATCTCGATAAACAACTCACACACTTTATGTGCTGCTTCATCATCATGCTGAATTTTGGGATATCAAGGTTAGAGTTAACTTTGAATGAGAGCCTGCATGCAAATAAACTTGACCTTGACCCTAAAGCTTTATGACAAAAGTGTCCAGAAAATTAAAGGTGATAAGCAACAAGTTTACAAACTGTTTAATTGAACAAAAAGCATTTATTTTAATTAATGAAATGAAGGATAGAAAAACTTACTTTAAGTCATATCATTTCAGTAACTTCAAAGAATCTGCACAGATTACTCACTGGCTGACTACCAGTTATTATCAAGTTCTGGTGTAGGTTTTTCTACAATTCCCCACTTGAAAAGAACAGTCCCTCAACATGAAGATGTTAATTGGATTTCACTCAATTAACAGCCACTGGATCAATTGATTGTCTTTTATTTGTTGTTCTTTGGTAGGGAGAACAAATTTGAGGTAAAATCCTCAAAAGAGAAAATAATAGATTAACGTGTTATTGTTTGAACTGACAAAAAAACCCCACTCAGATAAACACATTACTGCCACTATAAATTACAAGGTTTTTACTTTATTTTAAGCCAATATTTTCCAAAATAATCAATCAGTATTTCAATTTAAATGATCAGAATCAGTATATTCACTTAATTGAAGAAGAAAAATTAAATGATTGAATATTACAGTATTTATTTGAGAAAATAGCAGTCCACAGTAATAACGTAAATTAACAAATTAAAAAGTCACTCCAAAAAAGCTTTTTTGACAAAAAAAGTTGCAAAGTTTTAATTTGTGATTTTCTTTTATATAACATTGTCACTTCAACCTTAGCAAAATAAAATTAATATAAATTTAATTTTAACAGATGAATGCATGTAAATAGATACTATATAAAGTTGAGGAAACATTGTTTTATGTACGTGATCTGAAGTGATCCTCACGGGGGTAAATTACACAGCTACATTTTAGCTGATTGCTAGCGCGTGTCATTGCAATAATACAACATTTTCTGCATTCTGGATCATTGGGAATCTTTTTAAACTCTCTTCCTTTATCTCCATATCTCCATATTCCATATCTCCTTTATGCCACATCGGTTGTGGCATGCTGGGGCACAGCAGGTATCCACCATATTTACAGTTTCTAAATGTGCGTTAGCTGCATAAAACTATACCTATAATATAACTACAGGAGACTGCCTGCCACTATGGCGCTAATTTGATTTGAACTTTTGAATGCTGGGAGAAGTGACGTCAACTCCCAGAGCTCTATAATCAAAATGGTTAAAGGTCATACATACACAGATTATTGTTAGATCAGTGTGTTCCGCCTGCTATGATGCTGTATCTAGTCTTGATTTAATAAAGTCAATAACAATAATATTTAGGATTCCATCTTCAGATATCCTTGTTGTAGAGCAAATCAGCTCTGGCACACATTGCCAACTATGTTTTTCCATATGGTATGCCTAAAATGCCAAAACAGAATATGTGAACTTTCTCCAGAGACTACTGTTTATCTTTTTGGGATTTTTTTGTTTTGTTTGTAAATACATAAAATAAGTAAAGAAATGGAACCGAATAATGTTTTGATTTCAAGAACCATCCAACAAGACTTCTTGCTGTATTTTGAAAATGTTATTTTAGGTACTGCCAACTCCTGAATTGTGTTTCTTTTTAACTTGTTTGTGTGTCTCTCTTAGTTTCACTCCCATAAGTATATGATAATGCATTAAAAGGTTTTTTACAACTTTTTCATCACATATCTGAAAATATACATGGATAAAACTTCTTATAATAACAAAATAATAATTCATAATAACAAGAAGACTATAGGAAAAAAATATATATGTTTGTTACATATAACCTATGTATACAACTGACAAATGCTCTTTTTCTTTCTTTTTTAACTTTTTCTTTACTTACTATACTAAATTTGAAAGATTGTTGAAGTCTACCTGCAACTGTTAGATGCAAGTTCTATAATATTTCTTTTTTTTAAAAGAACTATGCAGTTAATATAGTCTATGTATGTTATAAATTACAACATTAGAAGTTGTATACAGTATAGTCAGCAAAGGAAGGCAAATGTTGAATTTCTGAATGAATAGATAAGGAGGTGCTTTTTTCTGATAAGTCCGGAATGGTTTTGTGGTGCTTCAACCCAAAGTAGTTTACTATAGCGTTTAGTTGGAGACATTTAGTTGATCATTGTTATGAAGCTGCAGTGAGCATTTCCTTGAGCCATTGTAAGGCCTTGTCCACACTTAACCGAGTACCTAAAAAGGAAGATATTTTTATACGATTTAGTCTGTCATGCAAAAATTATTCTTTCAAAAACCTCCAACCAAAGTGAAAATTTGCTAATACTCTGTAGTAAGAGTTTACTTGTGGATATAAGTAACCAGGGTTTTTGGTCAAAAATGCTCTGACATCACATGTTCCTACCTGTGGTAAAACCCAAAAATTATGCTATGCTCTTGGGCTTCTTCTTGGTCACTGAAGGCTCTATACAAATAAAGGAAAATTATGATGGATTCAAAAGACAAGAGTCATCCTCCACAATAACTCATACAGCCTTGTAGTGTCTATCAAAGGTGTAGACCCTTTCAAGTTATTTTTAAATCGGTGGGCTGTTATGAAAGTTTTACATTTTTTTCATTAAGAATTAAAAAGTCATAAAACGATGGTTTCACTGAGATCAGTTTTCCTCTCTACAGAAAAGCCAATAAATCCCAGAGTTAATGTGCTACTTTACTTATCAGTTCTGGACACATTTCAATGCTGTTACCAGTGATGCTTGCACACTTTCATCTCCCCTTCCACAGCACTGAACGGCCCTTAAAACGAATAAGCTGAGAGGCATTAGGAGTTCGATAAAAGCATCGTAAATAAATGAGTACGTTTGTAAGCCTTGCTGATCCCGTAGCTTTTGTGGGGTCAGACTGGGGAGCAGACACAAAAGAAATCCCAAACATTTCATATTGTGACTGAGAAGGCAGCTCTGTGAAAGCGCTGGCTCTCAGCCATCAGGATCATTCAGCATCTTGAAAGGCTAGATTCATGCAAGAGTGTCTCAGAATATAGAATATCCCCATGATTTATTAAGGATAACTTGTGGCAATAAAACAAGGCCCAGTTTGACTGATGCTGCTAATGCACTTTCATTACGACCAGCTGATTACTCGTTAGAGTTAGTTCATTTGAAATGTAGCCATTTTATCTTTTACTAATCTCTATGTGTTCACCCTTCTGAAGGCTTATATGCGTCGTGTTATCAGAGGGTTTCAATCCAAGCTTTGTTCTTTTTCAGAGAACCAGCAAGAGACACTGCACCTTATCTTGCGTTCAAACCACGGATCACCCGCTGCTGTTATAAGTCAGACAGAAACAACATTCTATGTTTTCTGTTGTTCTAAGTTACAACAACTCTTTGTTATACCTCCCACACACAGAGACAGAATCTTCCATGCTGTTTATAATGAAAAACGCAGACAACAGGTACAAAAAAAATGTAGGACTGAAAGTGGTGCGTTTGAAGCCCTCCGTTAATGTTGAAATATAGGAGTAAATGGTTGCAGTATGATGCCCTGCTGAACATTCAAAGTAAAACAATGTTAGTTATAGTCTGATGCTGGTAGAAGTATGCGCTTCATGTGTATGGCCGGATGTAAGAGGATGTGGGCACCCGGGTTTTAGCTCATTTGTAGGCTTCCCTTTAACAGGCTATTCAAGGTGAATATAAATACTGCAAAAAAAAGATTGTTAGTCAAGTGAAGTTTTTTGTAAAGCACATTTACGCAACAGGCAATTTAAAGTGCTTTACTGTGATTAAGACATAACACCATGAGCAAACAAAAATGACATTACGGTGACAAAATAAAGAGAGGTAAGGAAAATGAAAAACTGCAATCCAGAATAGAATTATTGATGTTCCAGTGAATATTGGTCAAAGGCATCTCTAAACAGATGGGTTTTTAGCATAGACTGTATATATATATATATATATATATATATATATATATATATATATATATATATACAAACCCTCATTGACCTCACCCATAGGTTTCTGAAGAGAAAAAATGAAGCCAACTGGGTGGTTCCCACCGCCGCCATCTTATCCGCGTCACAGAGGAGGGTTAACGCTCCGAGCCGACATAGCTACAAGCTAGTCAGAAACTAGTCGGGAGCTAACTGAAGCTAACGTAGGCTGCAGCCGGTTTCAGCCAGAAGACCGCGGTTGAGAGACTTTTGTCCTGTTTTTCAACAACGATCACTTTAGACGCAGAAACATCTCGAGTAGAGAAAACATATTGATATAATAAGACCCAAATGGTTTGGGTCAATACGGCCTAATATGGTGTTATTTCCATTACCATCTGTGGAGGGTGAGGACATAGACGGCTTATCTTAACAACACATCCAGCAAAAAGCAGTCACAAAGTCATCGTGAAAACTCAGATCCTCTCAAAAAATAAAAGGCCTTTGTCTCACCTCACATCTCAGACATCCATTAATTCATGCCTCCGGCTGTGTTCCTCACACCAGTACTGATCTGACCAGCGATCATCCAGTCTGTCTAGAGTCCAACTCTGTAGTCTTCCAGACTGATCTGGCCGTCTCCCGCTCTGGATGCCGCGGCTTCTAAGTCCTGCCGACTTTGCTGCTCTGCTGCTACCCGACCGGTTGCCAGCTCCAACTCAAGTGTAGAAACAGTTAAAAGCTCTGACCAGAACAGCATTCCTATCGGCCACCTGACAGAACCCCCCCACAGCTGGTGAAGCATCAGCCGGTATAAAGCCTCCCCCCAAAGTAGAAACTTATTGGATGGTCTGTTACTATAATCAACACCACAGCAAGCCGTCTTTGTCCAATAATTGCAGATTAACATCCGAAACCGAATAAAACTGCAGAGGCAACTGATAGTGGAGTTCAGAAACACCAAATGACTGAAGTCTTTACGTCAGTCCCCGGCTGTGAAGAGCTTCCCTGCAAGCAGAGGGGGACAGCAGACTACGGAGCAAGCTATTAGCTACAGTTAGCCACCATTAGCCACCACCGTTAGCCTAGATGGACTTGTCAATCAAAAGGACACACCCCTAATTATTCATCATTTTTAGATTAAATTACAAATAAACAGAGAAGTTAGAAAAAAATCACCCCCCTTAGAGTTGTCATGATGGTAAACCTGAACTATCTAACCTAAAATGTTTTTTTGAACCAGGCTGTAAACATGTTTATTTTTGCTGTAAAGTTGGCCTTTTTAACATGAGAGTCAATGGGAATTTGCTCCTTTTTGGAGCCAGCCCCCAGTGATGAGGGCTGAACTGCAGTTTTTGTCACTTTCGTGTTGGGTTCACTTTTTGGAAGCTGAGTTTGCCCCTTGGTGTTTAACCATGGCTTTAGGAAACTCAGTTTTTCAGTAGTTTTTCAGTTTTCTGGACCATATTAGAGGAGCATAAAAACTTTGGTTTTGTTCTGACTCTGGGGACGCAGAGTAGACTTGAAGCAGAAGACCTGAGTAGTCTGCAAGGTTGAACAACAGATCTTTAATGTATTTTGGTGCATTGGAAGGACTTCAGGACATGGGGTGATGTGCCCTAGTGTCCTGGTTTGATTGAGGAGCATCAGTATTCTGGATCAGCTGCAGCTGCAGCTGTCTGATTGAAGGCAATCAATCAGACAGCTTTAGGCAGATGTGAAACGACACTGTTGCAGTAATCAATCTGACTAACGACAAACGTATGGTAAAGTTTTTCAAGAACTTGCTGGCACATTACTAATTTAATCCTGGAAATATTCTTCAGTTAACAAACGGTTGACTTTGTAATGGTTTTTATGTGTTTTTGGAGGTTAAGGTCTGGGTCCGTAGCTACTGTACAATCAGATTTTGGGACAGACTATTCATTTTTAGCTGTAACAGGTGAAGCTTTGTGCTGACTCCTGATTGTTCCTCTTTAGTTCCAAAACAATTACCTTAGTTCAGCTACAGCAAGTTGTGGCACATCCATGCATTGATTTGATCAATGCATGGATGTGCCACGTTTTTGTCCAATGCATCTGATCAACATTTGAATTGGTGCATAGTCACCTGGAAACATTATAATGTACAGCTGTGTGTTGTCTGCATTGTTATGGTATATAACCTATTACTTGTTCAAATCAAGGCTAGAGGGAGCATGTCAAAAATAAAATAGGAGGGACCCCAGAATGGAGCCCTGGAGGACCTCACATGTGACTTTTTTAACAATATTTTTAACAGTATGTTGAATGATAAAAAGAAGACACTTAGACAAGTTAAAAAGAAATCCAGAACTGGACCTTACCCTTCAAAAATTATTTTATCTGTATTATGTTTGAATCCTTGAATTCCAGTTGTTGAATCGACAACAATACGTATTGGCAACTTAAATTCAGAAAAACCCTATGAACAAGGTATATGCAGTGGTGCGAACAAGTATTTGATATGTCATGCAATAAAATTTAAATGATTTAAAAATCATCGAAGCATCAACATGCTTTGTAAGAGGGAAAACTTAAAAAACCCATCAGTGTATCAAATACCTGTTCCCGCCACTGTATTTACAAAAATTGGCGAGCATTCAAATATTTTGTGAGTTGAAATAAAGTTATCAAAACTCAAGCTCATACTTTACCTCATATTAAATCTATTTAAAATAGCTACTTCCTCATTCAGAAAAAGACAGATGTACACAAGAACAGTGTAAAGAAATCTAACAACAGTTTAGTTTAGTAGGGTTTAAAAAAATGAACCAACAAAACCAAATAATAATACTAAAGGAACCTGGAATATTTTAAACAATATAGTTAGAAAATCACAGTCCAATTAAAATTATCCAGATTATTTTATTGATAATAGTAATATATTTACTAATATGTATTTTATAGTGGAATGTTTCAACCATAAATATGAGCCCTAAATTGGCACAAGAAATGAATAAAAAAAGAGGACCAAAGGGGTGAGCATCATTGTGCATATAACAACCCTCATTCAATTATCTTGGGAATCATGAAAAATACGGAAATCATAGATGTTGTATCTAAGTGTAAAAGTAAAATGTCAACAGACTATCATATTGACATGACTAGAAAATAACTGATTGTATTATAGATCCACTTACATATACATATATAATTTATCATTCAATACAGGAACATTTCCGGATGAAATGAAAATACGGAACGTTATTGTATTTTGCAAAGCTGGGGACTTTTATTTATTTACTATAGACTATAAATGTAGACCTGTTTCCCTACAATTTTGTAAAATTCTGGAAAAACGATTTACAAGTAGATTAATATCTTCATTGATGAGCATAATTTACTACTAGACAGTAAGTATGGCTTCAGATCAAACAGGTCAACTTCAGCTGCACTAATGGAATTAGTAGAGGAAATTAAGGAATTGTAAAGGTAAAATAAAATATGCTTTGGTAATTTTTATTGATTTAAAAAAAGCCTCTGATGAAACAGATCACAACCTCCCTGCTCAGTAAACTAGAGAGTTTTGGTATCAGAGGAGTGACTCATGACTAGATGAAAAGCTATATTAACCACAGAAGTCAGTTTGTTCAAATGGGTAACTACAGGTCAGTCCAAAGTTTTTGGTCCAAAGTTGTTTATTTTATATAATAATAGTATCAAATATACTGAAATTCATAATATTTGATGATGATATAATTATTTTTATTATCACTTAATCTGCACAAGACTAAATTATAGTATTTGAAAAATGTAACATGAAAGCAGATATTTATTTGGAAATTGATAACTTACAAATTGAAAGGGTATGTAAAACAAAGTTTTTGGGAGTCATACTGGATCATAAGCTCACATAAAATATGTGGTTAGCTAAATCTCAAGAAGCATCAGAATAATGTGTCAAACCAGATTTATTTTGAATCCAAAAACACTTCACATGGTATATTGTGTACTTGTACTACCATATACAGTGGGGCAAAAAAGTATTTAGTCAGCCACCGATTGTGCAAGTTCTCCCACTTAAAATGATGACAGAGGTCAGTAATTTTCATCATAGGTACACTTCAACTGTGAGAGACAGAATGTGGAAAAAAAAATCCAGGAATTCACATTGTAGGATTTTTAAAGAATTTATTTTTAAATTATGGTGGAAAATAAGTATTTGGTCAATAACAAAAATTCAACTCAATACTTTGTAATATAACCTTGTTGGCATTAACAGAGGTCAAACGATTACTATAGATCTTTACCAGGTTTGCACACACAGTAGCTGGTATTTTGGCCCATTCCTCCATGCCGATCTTCTCGAGAGCAGTGATGTTTTGGGGCTGTCGCCGAGCAACACGGACTTTCAACTCCCTCCACAGATTTTCTATGGGGTTGAGGTCTTGAGACTGGCTAGGCCACTCCAGGACTATCAAATGCTTCTTACGGAGCCACTCCTTCGTTGCCCGGGCGGTGTGTTTGGGATCAATGTCATGTTGGAAGTCCCGGCCACGTTTCATCTTCAAAGCTCTCACTGATGGAAGGAGGTTTTGGCTCAAAATCTCACGATACATGGCCCCATTCATTCTTTCCTCAACACGGATCAGTTGTCCTGTCCCCTTAGCAGAAAAACAGCCCCAAAGCATGATGTTTCCACCCCCATGCTTCACAGTAGGTATGGTGTTCTTGGGATGCAACTCAGTATTCTTCTTCCTCCAAACACGACGAGTTGAGTTTATACCAAAAAGTTCTACTTTGGTTTCATCTGACCACATGACATTCTCCCAATCCTCTGCTGTATCGTACATGTGCTCTCTGGCAAACTTCAGACGGGCCTGGACCTGCACTGGCTTAAGCAGGGGGACACGCCTGCAGGATTTGATTCCCTGTCGTTGTAGTGTGTTACTGATGGTAACCTTTGTTTACTTTGGTCCCAGCTCTCTGCAGGTCATTCACCAGGTCCCCCCGTGTGGTTCGGGGATTTTTCCTCACCGTTCTCATGATCATTTTGACCCCACGGGATGAGATCTTGCGTGGAGCCCCAGATCGAGGGAGATTATCAGTGGTCTTGTATGTCTTTCATTTTCTGATAATTGCTCCCACAGTTGATTTTTTCACACCAAGCTGCTTGCCTATTGTAGATTCACTCTTCCCAGTCAGGTGCAGGTCTACAATTCTTTTCCTGGTGTCCTTCGAAAGCTCTTTGGTCTTGGCCATAGTGGAGTTTGGAGTCTGACTGTTTGAGGCTGTGGACAGGTGTCTTTTATACAGATAACGAGTTCAAACAGGTGCCATTAATACAGGTAACGAGTGGAGGACAGAAGAGCTTCTTAAAGAAGAAGTTACAGGTCTGTGAGAGCCAGAGATCTTCCTTGTTTGAAGTGACCAAATACTTATTTTCCACCATAATTTACAAATAAATTCTTTAAAAATTCTACAATGTGAATTCCTGGATTTTTTTTTCAAATTCTGTGTCTCACAGTTGAAGTGTACCAATGATAAAAATTACTGACCTCTATCATTATTTTAAGTGGGAGAACTTGCACAATCGGTGGCTGACTAAATACTTTTTTGCCCCACTGTATGGACAACTGTGGAGAAATATGGGGCAATACTATACAAAACTCCCTTATAAAGAATAAGCATTTTGCAAAAAAATGGTGGTTAGGATAAAAAAAAAATCATGTTGGTTATAATGAGCACATTAAATTGCTGTTTGTAAAATCAAAAATGCTGAAATGTGTGGATTTTGTTCAATTTAAAATGGCTCAAATTGTGTTTAGAGTAAAAAATAAATCACTACCAAATCATCTGCAAAAATGTTTAAGAATAGGGGGAATAAATATTTTTTAAACATGGTGATCTTGAATGTGCTCTTACGCTGACTGTTTAAGGGGGTGTGGGTCTAAGGGGTGTGTTTCATTTATCTCAGCTGTTCAGTTGTTGCAAATTAATAAATAACTGCATGCCCCAGTGAGTGCACACGCTAGTCAAACGAAACCCGATGTTATACTGAGTTTATTCCTCCATCATGTTTTAGTCGGCTTTCTACCCTTTATATTACGATGGCAGCTTCAACAGATTAGGGCCCAGGAAGGAGTTTGGAAGCCTGTGGAACCGTTTATGTTTTGACGAGGATGAGAAAAATTATGAACTGTGGGAAACTAAGTTTCTGGCACACCTGTGTCTGCTCAGTTTGAAGAGCATCATACTGAGCGAACCATCTAATGATGGTGATGCAGAAGGAGACGCAGAGAAAAATGAAGAAGCGTATGCAGAACTGATTCAGCTGTTGGATGATAAAAGCCTTTCATTGGTGATGAGAGATGCGGCGGATGATGGAAGAAAGGCGCTGAAGATTCTGAGAGAACACTACGCTGGTAAAGGAAAACCAGGAGTGATCGGCTTGTACACAGAGCTTACGTCTCTCCAGAAAGCTATCAATGAGAGCGTCACGGATTATGTCATTTGCGCAGAGACCGCTATCACAGCTTTGAGAAATGCAGAAGAGACTTTAAGGAATGGCTTGTCGATCGCAATGGTCCTGAAAGGCCTACCGGACTCACTGAAGCCATTTTCCATCCACATAACCCAAAGTGATGAAAAGATAAGTTTCACAGAGTTTAAAACAAAGTTGAGGAGCTATGAGAGCACAGAAAAGTTTAGTGCTGCTTGCTCAGAGGATGACAGCATGATGAAGGTGAAGCGAAGAGAAGGGTGGAACATGAAACTGTCCTGTTTTAACTGTGGTCAGAAGGGACATAAAGCCGTGGGGTGTACTTCTGGGCGAGCATAGAGAACAGCGACAGCGGTGTCATCGTTTCAATAGTTCCACGCATAGGGATGTGAACAGCAGGCGGAGAAAGCGGGACAAAATAAAGCAGGCAGTGGATGAAGAGGACTACACCTTTGCTTTTAAGGTGGGCCAAGTGGATGACGTCAGTGGAGTGAAAGAAAAAAGCCTAATGGTTGATACAGGAGCTACTACACATATTTATCCGGGACATCAAACAGTTCAAGGACTTTGACAAAAGTTTTGAGCCACACAAGCACATCCTGAAGCTGGCTGATGGAGAGAGGACCAGCGGTATTGCCTTGAGGAAAGATACAGCCAAAGTTTGCCTGAGGGACAACAAAGGTCGAGCAGTGGAAACGATGTTGATGGGGGCATTGTACATCCCATCTTTTCCACAGGACATCACGACACAAGGCAGCGATGTCCCAGGGAGCAACAGTCATTTTCACAGAAGGTCAGAACAGACTTGTTCATAAGAATGGTGTAACATATGACATCCATGTGTATGATAGACTGTTCTATTTAAGCACTTTTAAAGATGTTGATCAATGTCACAGATCTTATGATATCCAAACATGGCATGAAATTCTCGGTCACTGTAATTATGAGGATGTGTTGAAGTTGGAAAATTTTACAAAGGGGATGAAAATCCAAGGCAGAATGGGATTGTCTAATCTTAAATGTGAAGTGTGCACACAGGGTAATTTTATATACATTGATCCAAATGTATATAATTGTATTCAGAGTAGGAACAGGGAGGCAGATGAGAAAGCAAAAGTTCCCCTTGGACTTGTGCACACAGACTTAGCTGGACCTATGGAGCCGATGGCAAAAGATGGTTTCAGATATTTCTTGGGACTTACTGATGATTATTCAGGTGCAATATTTACATATTTCTTGAAAGCTAAGAGTGATACAGTCAAAGGAACAGAGAAGTTCATTGCTGATGTTTCACCTTATGGTAAAATAAAATGTATGAGATCAGATAATGGCACCGAGTTTACATCGTGAGAATTTCAGTCCCTGCTCAGTAAAAATGCAATTAGACACGAATCCTCAGCTCCCTATTCACCCCATCAGAATGAGACAGCTGAGAGGAGCTGGAGAACGTTGCTTGACATGGCAAGGTGTATGTTAATCGAGAGTAGCTTACCCAAAATGGTATGGACTTATGCAATCCAGACTGCTGCTGTTATTCGCAATAGATGTTATAACAGACGTGTAGGACAGGCCACACACTACATGCTGACTGGAAAGAAGCCGGATCTTTCAAGAATGAAAATATTTGGGTCAAAGTGCTATGTATACAAACAGAACAACAAAAAGTTGGACTCTCGATGTGAAAAACGGATTTTCTTTGGTTATGACAAGAATATCCCTGCATATCTAGTTTTCTATCCAGACTCAGGAAAGTGACCAAAAGCAGGTTGGTGGAGTTTTTCACAAAGAGAGCGACAGAATGCCACACTCGGACAGATCAGTTAATGTGTGAAGATGATATGCGTAGGGAGAGCGCTGAAACCCACCTACCAAAATCTGTGATAACAGAATTAATCCCTGAGGAAATAAAAATGGAAACGTGTGACTCAAGCCCCAACGCAGGTGAAAAGGAAAGTGTTGAGAGCAGGCGTTATTCACAGAGAGAGAGGAGGCCTCCACAGTATTTGAGGGTTTATGATTATGGAATAAAATGTAATGAAGACCATGCACTAACCAGCATTGATTATTGTTATAGAGTTGCATGTGATGTACCTCACACTCTAAAGGAGGCTATGAGCTCACCAGAGTCAGAACTGTGGAGTAAGGCCATGCAGGAGGAGATTAATTCTCTTAAGGAGAATGATACGTTTACCCTTACAACACTGCCTGAAGGTAAAAATATAGTGGCGGGCAGATGTGTCTACACAGTCAAAGAAAACCCAGTTGGAACAACATACAAAGCTCAGTATGTGGCTAAAGGCTATAGTCAGGTTGCAGGCATTGCTTATAATGACACTTTTTCTCCAACTGCCGACATGACCTCAGCACGTAGCCTAATGCAAAATGCAGTTCAATATGGTTTAGAACTGCATCAAATGGATGTAAAGACTGCATATTTGCATGCCCCTGTTGACACTGAATTATACATGGAACAGCCAGAAGGATTTGAGGTCAAGTCGGAAAAAGGTGAGAGGCTTGTCTGTAGCCTTAACAAATCACTTTACGGTTTGAAACAGTCAGTGCGGAATTGGAATAAAATGCTAGATGATTTTCTGATTCAAAATGATTTTATTCAATATCCTGCTGACCATTGTGTTTACAGTAAAAAAACTGGAAATGAGAAAATCCTACTGATAGTCTGGGTTGATGATGTTATTGCAGCAAGCGATAGCAAAAATATTTGGAAATGTCAAAAGAATGTTGGAAGAAAGATTTAAAATGAGAGATCTTGGTAAACTTACACATTTTCTGGGTATTGATCTTGCACAAGGAGGTTGTGAAATAAAAATGAAACAGAAAAGGTTAATTAATAAGATTTAGGAGAGGTTTGATATGATTAACTGCAAACCAAGGTCAACTCCATGCGAAAACAAAATGCAATTTGATGATGAAGGTGAATGTGTTGATCCAAAGAGGTATTGAGAAGTGGTTGCTACCTTGATCTATCCAATGACCTGTACTACACCAGATCTAGGTTTCATTGTCAGTAAACTGTCACAACATTTTTCTGAACCAAAGAACCAACACTGGGTAGCTGCTAAGCATGTATTGCGATACTTAAAGAGAACAAGGAATTGTGTTATAGGAGAAATGATGTAAATCTTAATCTCTTTGCCTTTAGTGATGCTGATTGGGCAGCAGACCAAAATGATAGAAGAAGTACAACTGGTTACTGTTTTAGTTTGTCTGCCACTGGTCCTGTCATTTCTTGGAGGTCTAAGAAAAAATCCACAGTTGCTCTTTCCACATGTGAGGCTGAATATATGGCTTTGGCAGCTACTCCACAGGAAAGCCTATATCTTGTCCAGTTATCAAAATGGACAATGAATGTATTTACACACCAGTGGCAATTTATGAGGACAACCAAGGGGCAATTGCTTTGTCTAAGACCTCTATATGCCGTCAAAGGTATAAACATGTTGATATTAAGTATCATTTTGTTCGATCTGCACTTGAAGATGGAAATATAGCTATTGAATATTGTCCTACAGCTGCCATGTTTGCAGATATTCTGACCAAACCTGTAACCAAAGCCATGCTTGATAGATTTGTTTGTTTTATTTTTTGGTGTGAAGAGTTAAATATAAAAAAAGAAAAAAAGGATATTAACTGTGTGCTGTGTAAATGTATATGACAACTGTATGTTATTCAGCCTATAAGAAAGTGGGGGTGTTGAACATGTTGATCTTGAATGTGCTCTTACGCTGACTGTTTAAAGGGTGTGGGTCTAAGGCAGGGGTCTCCATCACTGGTCCTCCAGAGCTACTGTCCAGAAGGTTTTAGATGCAACCCTGCTCCAACACAGCTGAATCAAATAACAGAATCACTTCTGCAGCATGTCATCAAGTTTGAAAAGGGCCTGCTAATGAGCAATTCATTGGATTCAGCTGTGTTGGAGCAGAGATGCACCTAAAACCTGCAGGACATTGGCTCTCGAGGACCCCTGGTCTAAGGGGTGTGTTTCATTTATCTCAGCTGTTCAGTTGCTGCAAATTAATAAATGACTGCATGCCCCTGCGAGTGCACACGCTAGTCAAACGAAACCCGATATTCTACTGAGTTTATTCCTCCGTCATGTTTTAGTCGGCTTTCTACCCTTTACATTACGATGGCAGCTTCAACAGCTTCAACAATATTAGTTATGAGGTATTTTTATGTGCAAAAAACTATCTGTTAACACTGTTCTTAGAAGCAAATGTCTGTCTATTTGTTGGCTAACTGTATGAACTCCGTAGTCCATAGAGTTAGCAGACTTCGCAGTGAATTGGCAGTGAATTAAAGGAAAGCAGTAATATTAACCAGTTTAAAAAGGTAGAAAGAAATAATTTTCAAAGAGTACACAAAGGGCAAAGCATAAAATTGTAATTTAACAATGTTATGTATATAAGCTGAATAGTTATATGCCTATGAGTGTGTGTATGCATGTATTTAGATAAGGGGTGTCAAATTATCGCTTTAATTGCGATTAATGATTACAACCATTTTTAGCGCGTTATGTTTTTTAATCGTGTTAAATCTATTTTTTTATCTTTAATTGTATCGTTTCTACATGCTAGTTGTCTTTAAATGAAATCCGTTTTTATGCTTCGGGCTTATTGTGCTTGAGTTGTTAGGGGTAATTGGCTGTAAATTTATCATAAACTGACTGCCATCTATCGTTGAAGGGGTGGAGGGCAAGAATGAGCCAAGAGTTGCAGACAGTCTACACAACTTAGCTATATTTAGTGAGTTTTTAGATCACTTTACCGATTCTCGTTCAAAAATAAAAGCGAGCAGTGACAAATCTAGAAACTTGTTATGGGCTTATTGGAGATGTTTGGGTGAGACATGTAACGTTACTCTTCTCACCAAGCAATGGGGTGCTCTTCCATCTCAGACCGCTCACAGACAGAAGGCAACCAGTCTGTCTGCACCTCACGCTGGAGCTCAAATCGGCCGCTACAGCTGTATGGCAAGCCTTTTTTATAAAAAAATAAGACGTATATTACATGTTGTTTTAACATGTAATACAGCCGGACTCAGAGCAGATATTCATCACTCTAAGATCAAAACGCTTATGAACTGGGAATGCTCGAAGCAGCAGGTTTCAGTCGCCACTTGGGACTACTCACAAAAATAACAGAATATAAATGCTGGGGCTGCATTTATTCAAGTCTGTTAATTTCAATAGATTACTTCATAAAACCACTTTTTAAATTATTTTTTCTTAATCTTTCTTTTTTTCTAAGTGAAACTAAAACCAATTCTAGGTAGTGTGGATATGTTATACATTAGTAAGGTACTGCCACTTGATCACCCAATGACACAACAGTCTTAGGAGGTTTGTGCACAAACAAGAGGTCTCTCTTCAGCACAAACTGTAGGTGTAATTCACATTCATTTTTGGTTGAAACAAGCTTGTGCTTTACTAAGTGAAGTTACTTGCTGTGGGTAGAGTTAGCCATAAAATTTACCCGAGTAAGAGCAGCAACACTTGATTAAAATGTTGCTCCAGTAAAAATTAAAAGTCTGGTCTTGTAAAAGTATTAGAAGTACTGTTTGTATGTTTTTTTCAAAAGATTATTTAAGTAACTGTAAGTAATAAATGTAATAACTAGTTACTACCCACCTCTGCCTAGCTGAAAATGGGAAATACAAAGCTATTCAAAGCTCTAATGGATGGAGAGTAAAGGAGCCACTGTCTTGGAGTGTACACACCTTTTCTGATTGTGCCTTTAAGGTTTAATCTAAAAAATACATTTTTTGTCATTTATACATTTGTTCAGATGCTTTTAAACCAAGATCCCTATATTGACAGCTCTGTGGTCCATGCTCACGCCAATGAGCACTCATCGAGTTTCCCAAGGGTTGGATCAAAATGGTACAGATCTTCCTAAGTCCCATTCACTGTGGCTGAAGGTGATCGCTCCTCTAGCGCCACTGATACAAGATCAGCCACAATTCATGGCTTTAAGTGAGCTGTGACACTGGTGTTACCAGGCCTAAAGCTTTTAGAATGCAAAAAGGACAATGATTCGGCTCCATCTCCACTAAATGCTTTGAAAAAGCCTTCCAGCTTGGGCATTTTCTTAATCACCACTTTGTTGAATTACATTTTTCCTTTCTGTAATTTCCATTTCTAAGACAAAGTTCTAGACACTTATGGACTCACCCATTCACATGATTTTCTGTGGAATTTGACACCAAATTATGTCTGAAAAATTCTCCTGTTCAATGAATTTTAGTTAAAAAAATAGAATTTTTGTATTTTTCAAAGCATTGTGTGAAAAAGAAAATCAAAGCAAAACTCGGGTATGCATCAGTTGCCTGGTGTTATAAATAGAAAGAAACCTCTCACAGTCTTCTAGATGAAAGATGTTAGCTGTCACATAACGCCAGTTCTTCTAAATGTCTCCATTAGCATAAATGACTCTGTAAGCAAGACTATGAGTGAGGTGGAAACCTTTCAACATTTCATTAACTACGTGTATTGTTTGACACCAGGGATTTCAGTCTTCCTGCGTTAAAGGAAACACAATGACCCTGTTTAAACCTTGTGCTGTTCAGCCTGATGCGCTGCGTATCCTCAGGCTCGACTCTTCAGAGATGGAGGACTTGGGCTCTTCGCATCCAATTAAATACAACAGTGACTGGGATTACGTTTTTATCATATTCTTAACTTGAACACCATGCAAAAGTTGCACTTCATGATGAAATGAAGAGCTGGTTCTTACACTTATTAGTTTATGAGTCATTTGTGCTATATTGAGGTATCAATGAAAGTTGAGGAACCTGTCGATTTCTTTCACTCATATAAAATGTGGAGCTGTTTTATAGCAGTGAGAAAATATTACTGACAACCTTTGATAAATGGTATTGGCTCTATGAAATCTAGTAATGAAACTATGAGTCCATTTAGTGAAGCTGAAACTGAAGCTTTGGAATTAGAATATAAATAAGCAACCTATGCAGTCAAATATGTATGACATAATGAAATATTAACCTTGCATATTTTACTTTTAGAATTGCAATTTAAAGTTGGACAAACACATAGAACTGAACTTTTATAAAGTATAACCTTTCTTTTCAGATTGATTAAATTAGAAGCAATGAGAGAAGAGGGCAGGATTTGTGTCTGGCTAGCTGGGCTAGCATGTGCTTAACTTTTGGACCTTAAAGCCCACGTGTGTAAGAATTTTCTCCAACTAGTGATGCGCTCAGTGAATGAAAGCAACTGAGGAGTTTTTTTGGCTTCTCGCCGTTATAACACGTCATTACTACTATGGACACCAGCGAGTAAAATGTCTGAGTTAAACGGAAGATAGAGTATTTGCTGGACTAACCTGTCCTGTGTCAAACATAACGCTAGCATAAACTTAATTGTTTCATTTAATTAACTTACCTGTCTAGCAGAAAGCTTGCAACCTGCGTGTCCTTCTTCAAGTTCGTGTCCCTCACGAATAGTCTCCATCTGGTAAACTCTCCACAGATGTAGATTATTGTTTTCTCCCGGTTATTTATTTTTCTTTTCTGTGGTATGGTTTCCTCCCTCTCACGGGGCAAAGAGTACGGATGGTCCCTCCATTGAAATTGAAAACTATGATCCACGGTCCTCTATACTCGTTTCTTCTCTTCACCTCTCCCCTTCCCCCCGACATCACTGGCCTAAACACGTAAAGCATAAATGTTTAACCCCTTCGGCTAACGTATTCAAGGATGGCAATGCAACATGGCAGCCTCAGATGGGGGGTGGTGCACCCTCTGTATCTTTAAACAACGTATTCTAAGACACAGGAACGCTTTCATGATGATGCGACTATGAATAGACCTCGGTAAAATGCGTATTTATGAAAGCAGTACTTGATTTATGTTAATAAAAAGCTGAATTTTTTAGGCACTGGTCCTTTAACTGAATGATTCACTGGCTTGATGTTAGACACAATCCTAAAGTTATTTCTCGGACACATACACACACAAATTCTTGTCTTGCTAGTAGTAGTAAGAACCTTCGTTTTAGTGACTGCATTATGGCTAACCCAGACACTTTTCCAAACCCAACCATTACCAACTCACTCCTAACCTTCGCTAATTCACATCATACCGTTTAAACTAACCAGTGTAACTCAGTGACATTGTCAGAAAGTGAGGGCCAGGCAAAATGTCTACAGTTATTTGTATAGACAAATTATGTGTTTATCTACACACAGACGCTTGCACCTCCTGGTTGCATGTAGAGGCATCGATCCTTTACATAACTGTGATTCCTATTGTTATTAATAGTGGTTATCTTGCAGTTGCAGTGTTGATTAGCTATGTTACCGTATTTGTTGGCCAAGGTAAGGGGTTGCCTTAGTCAGATATTTTTGATTGACCAATTGTTTTTGCAAGTTGATAGAATTCTATAGAACTGGCAGGTTTTGTTGCTTTTATGAAAGCAATTTGTGCAACCAACAGGACAAAACATGATTCCATCTCTTTCTGCATCCGACATGCCAATTAGGAGGGATTGACATTGATTGATAATCCCTCTATTAAATAGTCCTGACTTTACAGGTGGTGAAAAATTGTCCTGAGTTTCAATACCAGACAGGAACACTCAATTAATCAAACATGATTTATAAAGCTCTTTTCATACAAAAATGTCAACTCAAAGTGCTTTACATAGGCCTATTTAAAGTAACCCACTTAAACCACATTAGTATCATTCCCCCATTTAACTAAAAGCATGATCACAGTTATACCCCCCACCCCTACCCCCAGACCCAAGCCTCATGCACACAAATACATAAAAGCTGCAATAAAAAGGCAATTGGGCCAAGCAGAGATGAGCCAGGTTTGTAAATGGCATCAAGGAGCCATCTGCACCGGCAGAACCAGCAGCCTCTGTGGCCCTGAGGTCCTCCGGCAGCCTGTTCCAGAGGTGAGGGCCATAATAATGGAAAGACGCCGTGAGTGTGTATAATCAATGCACTGTCATGAGTGTGTGTCATGACTTTATGGATGACACGGGGATGGCTGCCAGAAGAGAGCGAATGTTCATGTGGTAAAAGCAGTTCTGAAAGATAAGGACTGAGACAATTAAGACACTTAAAAATCAATAAAAGATTCTTAACATCGATCCTAAAACATACAGGGAACCATAAAAAGTTTAAGACAGGTGTAATATGCTCCTGCTGCTGAATTTTGTGGAAGTTGTAAACCGTAAATTCTCTTTTGGGGAAGACCGAAGAGCAGGGCATTACAGTAATCAATTCTACTGGTGATAAAAGCATGCATCAGTGTCTCCATGAGAGACACTCACACCAGCACATTAGGATTTACACTTATATGCAACAACATATTATTTAATTTAATCTTCTTTGCATTTTATTGCCTTTCAACTGATTGGCAAACTGTTTTACATTCCTGTATATGAGCTATTCCATTTCTGAAATGATTTAAAGTGAATCAAAGCTTTAGCAACAACAGAATGAACAACAAAAAACACCAAAAGGTCTGCATGAAACACTGATCTCCTAGTAATTTCATGTCTTCCAGTGTGTGCTGATTTTGTGCTGAGTCTGCCCTTATTTTTGAGTGGCAGCCTTCAGGATATACAACACATAGCCACCAGCTAATGACAGTATGTGGGGGAGAGTACTTAAAAACACAGCTCTCAGTTGAAATGTCTGTCTGTTTCCTCCTTCTCTTCTTTCTGTAGGAAAATCTGGGCAACACTTAAAATACCAGCTTGCTTTTTGTAAAACAGATATATACAGTCTTGCAACTCAAACCTGGGGAAAGAGCAGACATTGGCCTACTCTGTTGCTTCCTGCGTGCTGGAGTGAAGGGTTGGGAATTTCTTTTCTTTTCTTAATCAATAAGTAAAGTATTAACTTTCAAGTCTTCAACATGAATCACACTAGTGCTCCACCAGATATACTGCTGAGTGTTAACCACCCCCACTGAGAAGAACACTAAGCTAAGCTAATTTGAAATAAAAAAGAAGGTACTTACACCTGTCAAGTGTTAGATGCATAGACAAAACCTTACAATAAGTTTGTGTATTGCATATTTGAGGCATGTTGCAGATATAATTTAGAGCTTATGTGGCTTGCTGCAAGCCCAGTTGTGTGCAAAAAGTGGATAGCCATAAATCCATCAATCAACACAGCCTTTGGTTGAGAGAACACCCGGTCATCCATCTATCAAACTGCCAGTCTGTTCATCTTGTTCCGTTTCAACCTCGTTGCTGTGCCAGCAGCTTAATCAGATATCCCCAGACCTCCTCATCCAAGTGCCTCTTAAATCTCATCTGATAACTGATACAATCTTTTCAGTGAGACAGTGCGACCTGTGTCACATCACAGCAGGACATCGTATAAACGGTACTGGAGAATGTGAACTGGCTGCTTTGGGACACAGAGAGGTTGAGCTCCTCCCAAACAGTCAACCAGCTCTCTCTACAGTATGTCTAAGGGTAAAGCCAGCCACCCTGCGGAGGAAGCTCATGTCATCTGCTTGTAATATATTTCATATAGTGGCAGATCTAGACTTTTTTAGAACGGCCAAGGCTTTATTAGAGTGTCTAGATACTAATAAAGGGCAATATATTGTTTCTCTAATCTGGTGCTTAAAGAAAGAGTCTTCTATGTGAAATACATAAGTCAAGAGACAAGGTGATATGTGAAGATTGTGTAAGGTAGAATTCTTAATTTATAGGTCCCCATTTTTGAGTTTTAAAATGAACCAACAAGTTCCTATAGAAGTAATTTGAATGATCTATGCTTGTCTGATAAACCAAGTTTCCTGACATAGGATAAATAATAGAGTATTCTATCCTAAAACTGTTTTCAGTGTAGACAAGGATCTGATCCATCCAAATTAATATTATTTGTTTATCAACTTCAGTCAGTGGGGTAGCATGGTACTTGTTCTAATTGGTTTCTGCCCCAACTGTCCGCTTTAGGCTAAGTCCACCATTTGCTAACTTGCATTGTTATTAGCACATTAGTCGCAAATTCCTCTACAACAGAGGACTGATGGAGGTGGCACGCTAATCATTTTGTCACTTACTTCTCTACCACAGCATTGGCTGGCGCGGAACTCCGCAACTGGGACACAACACATCTCCATGGGAGCACAGATCGACAAAACGCAATGTTGCTGGTCCCAAATAGTAGCGAGGATCTTTACTACTTCACTGTTGCATATAGAGGAGCTTTACTGACCTATTAAGTTGCTCCCAAACATCCGTTCCATTTGCTAGCATTCTAGTTAGCTTCTACCATCCTTTTGTATGTTGGCTTGTCCAGTTCATTTACCTCATAGACAAAATGTTCCACCCAATGATATTTTTGTGTCTGCCCTTAATATTCATTGCTAAAAGTTCTACTGCTGAATGTTTAAAACTCCACTATCACGGAAAGATTATTTAGATTAGAGTTTCTGAAAGCATCTAGTCAAGGAAGCTATGCCTCTACGTGGAAGGGAGGAGCAGAGTGTCTTGGGTGATACACAAATGGGTCAGTTTATATCAACTTTGATTAAAACACTTCTTAGAACATTTAATTTTATTTGCATCAATTTAATTTTAATATTGACTGGTTTGACAACCACAACAATTGGTAAAATGTCCAGATGTTTTCTCGTTGCTAAAAAAACATCTTTGCCAAGATCTTTGCCTAAACTATTCCCATCTTGAGTGGTTGATTTTAAGATCTTCATAATTTTAAGGTCTCAGTTATATTTCTTAAAGCAAGTGAAGTAACAAAACTGACGTCACATCAGGAATTCCAGTTTATTATTCAGTCCTGCCTTTTCAACTGTAGTAATATTAAAGCCGTCTTTAAGGCATAGATTTTTGAGTTGAAGAGTGATGACAGGATAATCTGTTGGACATAATCTATGGGTTATCTTTGTACCTGTGAGCCAATAGTGAGTATTGGTTCCATAGTTAATCTTAGCTCTGTTAAAATAGAAAACACAGGAAGTGTTATGGCATTGAATGTATTACCCTGCAAATATTAAAATGTTAAAAAGTAGCAAATATTTGAAGCAATGTTAGACCCTATATTGTGTAAATATTCTTCCACGGACAGCTTTGAAAAATATCCCCCACCTCACTTTCAGATATTTCCCTGACAATATCTGACATTTTACATTAATAATACAAAGATGTATGAACCATGGCCTTTATGCTTTGGAAAGATCTCAGTGCAAAGGTAATATTTGACACCTAGAATTTCAGCAAATACTATACCTGACTCCTGATAGGGAGAGTTTACAATTTATCATAAACTGTTACTTCTTGCGTCTTTAGAATTTCATATCCCTGCCTATATAGTAATGAGAAAAAAAGATATGAACAAGTATAACGTTTTTTTTTTTTATTGTTATGTATTTACTATTTTACTCATGGAACAAAATGAGTGGGTTGGGTTGTGGGGGGGCATGCCTGTCTCAAGCAGTCATTTGACAAGTTTATATCTATATACCTATTCAATATTAGTAGTATTGAATAGGACACTAAGTAGTATTGAATCAAAAACAACCTGACCAGTAACTGCACTTAAAATTGAAATTAAATGCTTGCACTTATTATAAAAATATCTGATGTGATTACTGCATGGCATGGAATGCAAATGCTCACTTTTTTCTGTAATCTAATAGTCGGATTGTTGCAGAAGTTATTGACATGATGCTTTGGATTTTTGCTTCAGATAGAATAGATTACCTCTCATGAGGGTTTAGCTGTCGATCTGCAGGCAGAATCTGCAATTTGCTTCACTAGAGACTGCAATTTGTTTTAAGCACTTCAGACAAAAAGTTTTGACATGACGAAACATTTCTCTCATTGAAGCGACCAGAAGTAGAAGACTCTTATCTTAGGCCATGTTCACACTAAGCCGGATAATGCCATAAACGTATAATTATTTAGTCTACAACCCCCTATCGTCCACACTAACCCGGCGTCGTTTAAGGTCTGTGGCCGGATAACTATTAACCGGGTAAGAGAGCCGTCTAAATCTTAATTCAACGGCTAAACGAGCTAGTGTGGACAGCTTCCCCGGATAATTAAAGGAAGTGGCATCAATGAATGCTGCGTCAATAACAATACGACACTACAGACAAAGACAAGAGCGAAGAGTAATAAATCGATCTCGTCGTCTGTCCACACCAAAAACTCTCTCTTCTTCTGAGCAGCTATTGTTCTCTTCGGTTAACGGGACAAGCAGATATGTACTGTGCTGTACAGCTTCTTGTATATTATGTAGGCGCTGGCGTCACGTAGATTATGCGCGTGTTTTGTGCGTCTTTTCGCGCATGGCCAGTATTTACACAGGTCAGTATAGGATTGCGCAATCATGGAACCTTAAACAGGGCGTAAATGCTCGTGTTGAGTGGATAACTTTAGGCGTCTAACTCCCCGTATAACCTTATCGATTTAGTGTGGACGTAGCCTTAGAACAAACTGTTTTCGGACGCATAAACTACCGGAGGAAAGCCTGCATCTAAAGCAGCAGCAGGCGCCACACAACATCTGTCTTTGGCTCACATCAGGCTCTATGGAATGCGTCTTTAACTGGGCACACTGGGATGGATGGACCTGCAACTTGTCAAGGGTGTATCACGCCTCTTGCCCGCTGACCGCTGAAGATACGCGTCAGACCCCATCAACTCTTCAAGGAGAAGCGGGATAAATGAAAAAATCTGCGCATTTACTTCAAGTGGTCAAAGGGAGGTGTTCTAAAAAATCGAAAATATTCGGTTAACGAAACCCCTTGTTGAGGGTCACTGTTATGTCTCAGGGTCCAATTCTAATTCCGATTATTTTTTTGCAGTTTATCTCGCACTTTATTATCTCGCAGTTTATATCAAGCACCCTCTCCTTCATGATGGATTCTATGATGAAGAGGTGAACAGATCCTGCAGCAACAAAACCTTCCCAAATAATGTCACTTCCCCTTCAAAATGAGCTTTGTTTTCTGGAATGCTGTATTTTCAACGATACAGATTAAAGGTCTGAATCAATCAAAAAAAGGAGAGCATCCAATGAGAGCATCTAAGCATCATCCTAGACTATGCATCTCACTAGTTGACAGGACCATGAAGAATTATGAAGGCTGCACCACTGAAACACTGGTGCAGAAGGAGTGCATGCTTCGGGATTCTGCTACCTACATATGTATATAACTTTCCAGAATTTAGCGACAATGCTAAACATCTTTAACAACTTCACAATGTCTCTCTTGGTACCTGGACAATGTCTGCCTGTAGCAACGAGGGACTCCAAGAGTAACGTCTGCTCAGCCCGAGCAGCATCTGTCTCTTTCATCTCATGATCGCCTCATCATGACGTCCCCATAATTAATCTTATGATTTATTCACAAATGTTTAATGAGGTTTATGGTGATACCACAATACCTCACAGTCTTCCTAGACATGTTACATACTGCATCATTGCTGTTTGTGACACCAATGTAGCTCCACACATGGCTGCGTTTGCATTTCGCCATAGTGGAGTTTCTGATGACAGTGTCGGTTGCAGTGACCGTGGTTACAAGCAAGGTTAGAAAGGGGCAATAGAAGTGCTCATGCCTGCAGCTTTTGTGATTTAGTCATTTTCACTTAGAGTCGCCTCTTTCAAATCCAAGAGAAAAAGCAGAATTCTAAACATCTGAAGCTGTTGGTTGGCAGACATTTTGCGTATTTTGCTGTTGTAGTTTGAGTGCAATGGTTCCCCGGAGAGGAAGTGGTCACTGCAATTAGTATAAACATGTTCTCAGTATTTTTTCCCATATAAATCCAATGATCAAACATTTTGATCTCCGAGGTATTTTTCTCCTTTAGAATCACATTTTGTTGCCAGAGGATCTGAAGAATAATTTAGGAAATTGCAAGCCCAAAAATAAAGATATTTTAAGAATTTACTCTTTGTAGGTTTTGCAAAGAAGTCTACTTTACTTTAGAGATGTCTGAAATAATGCTTTATGAAGTATCAACCAAATAGATGTCAGGATAAGAACTAGGTAAAATAGGTGAGATTGCCAGCCCTGGGTCACAGCTGCTGTATGATTGTCGCCTTTTCAATAACTCTATAGTACCTGAGAACAACAACATCTGCCTCAAGGCATCGAAGAGGAAACTAGACATATGTGGGACGTCAAAAACTGAAAAAAAATAACTTGGAAGACAGGAACAAATAAAGAGAAATTTAAGTAAGACTATAAAGGTATGTCAGAAGCAGGATAATAGAAAGGTGGGAATAAATGAAACTGAAGTTTGGGGATATTGAGAACAAAGAGAAATATGAGGTGAGACGGTGAGTGATGGAAAATGTTTTTGAAGAGTAAGTAGACAAAAAACAGATAACAATATGATAGGAAGCAAAATGGGAGTGAAGATAAAAGGTAAAGAAAAACATAGTGGCAGAGAGGAGAAGTGAGGTGGGACGAAAAAACACAGACAGATAAGAATTAATAAAAAGATAAAAGTGCTGCAGGATAGTTTTCTGCTTCAAAGGCTTTCCAATATCACCCCATCCCGACACATACAAATAGATCACGAGACACAATTGAAGAAAGAACATGCAGATAATCAATGCACTAGGATTAATAATGAGATTTCAGGAGCAAGAGCATTTAGGGGGCAAGGCTGGGATTACTTCACCCGGCCTAATCCTCAGCAGACAACGAAAGAGCAAAACAAAGCTGCCATAAGAGGATTGGCAGGTTTCAACCAAAAATTGTGTCTCAGATTGAGCACAGAGAATGAGTGTGACATTACAAAAATGGAAATACATGGATGGTTTTGTGTTTTTTTTTTTTTTTTTTTTGGGAGGGGGGGGGGTCTTGATTATACTTCACTGAGGAGAGTTCCCTCTACTTACTGGACACCAGTGGGCATTGTTTTAGGCTGGTTGTTGTCCATTTTTACCCTGTAAAACCTGTTTAAAATCAGGGTTTTCTTATTCATTTTTCTGTTTGACTCTAAAAACTGTATAACCACTTACAGAGGGATGTAATGGTACACAAGAATAGTTGTACAGTAGCTACATTGGTTCAAAGTCACGGTGCACTCTGTCTGTTGTTTTCAGTCAGGATAAATGAAAAGTATCCATCATCTATTCCCACTTATTCTTGTGAGGATAGGTGTAGGGGGACGAATGTTTATCTCCAGCGGTCATCGTCCAAAATAAAGCGTACACCCTGGACAGTTTGCTGCCAGTCCCTCACAGGACAACACTGAGACACACAGGACTTTTTTTGGCCATGGGCTAAAACCTTGGGTACACTGTAGATAACAGAAAAGTTGAACTTTAAAAAGTAAGGCAACCAGCTGCAAAACTTTTTTAAGTAAACTCAACTAATGCATTTGCATTGTGTGAACCTGAATAAAGAGGTTAAGTCAAAGCAGAATCTTAAACTCAACAAAAAAAAGATAGTTGAGTCTACTGATGTCTTTGAGCTGACACAACTTATCTTGTTAGGTTGAAACTACTGTATATATTTGATAAAGTTAAAGGCACAGTTTGTAATTTTCGGCCAGTAGGGGGCAGTGCATACTAAATTTTCACAAGCATGCGGTATCTGTGTCTTCAAGTAAGAAACTCAACAACGGATGTCCAACTAGTGCTGTTTTCAAACGCTAAATTCCCTGAGAATTATGTATTTGCAGCAACATGACGAGCACATCAGTCTCTCTTTCATCGCTTGGAACTAGCAAAGAGGTAAAAATGTATTTATGGCGAAACTTTTTTGCATTTTGAGGGGAAATCAACATTTTAATAGGGGGCTTGTTCCATGCGCTTTGTCCATCCGGGCTCTTGTAGAAGTAAAGACGTCATCTAATATGGCTTTCTCCTGAAAAGAGGACCCGCGCCTATGTATTTCAAAACTGACTTTTAAAGTCATATTTTACAATATGGCCAATATTTTTGCAGTTAATGTGTTTTACGTAATTATTATTACATAATATTTTAATGGATATTTTCATAGATGTACTGCAAAAACTACATACTGTCACTTTAAGTCAAGTTGTTTACACAAATTGCCTCAACTTTAACTGTGTGAATACGTCTAAGATTTGACTCAACACAAACTTGTTTGTTGAGTTTATTCAGAAATGATTTGCTTTACATTTTAGGTTAGCTCAACTACTCTTTCTTCATACTGACAACTCAAAGCACTTCATACTTAAAAGCAGAACACCTCCATTCAGTAATATGGTAGTTTCAGCAAGAAAATGGACAGGCGATTTCCACTGATCAAATCCTGCTCCGCTTCTCTAGTGCTTTGACAAGGCAAGCGTTTCCCTGCAGGCTGCGGTACTGGACCTGTGTAAAGCAGTGGGTTTGGTAATATCCTCGCTGGACCATATTGGAGGTCTGAGAGATCCGTTTGACAGGTTTGAGTCTCAAGCTAAGGGATTTTCACCAAGACTTTCACAGGTTCACAGAGGTACCTCTGAACAACCAAAAAATCAAAAAGCATTTTTCGGAGACAGCACAGCTTCAGAGGTTGAGTTATCATCTCGAAAAAAATGTCTCCACTAGGGTTTTTTAGGGGGTTCTTAATAAACTAATTTCTGAAATTGATTGCCGGTATCCTGCATATGGTAGCTTCCACCAAACTTGTGGCTTCCTGAACAACTTTTCTGATATTACTTTTTTCCAGAGCTAAGAAACAAAGCATCTCATCTCCAAATGAAATGTTAATTGATACTACTTTGTGGAAGAGATTGTCCAGTTCAAAGGTTTTATTTGTAGTAAATGAATCATACCTGCTCAACTGCTTTTACAGTTAATTAGAGAAACTAAACTTCTCTAAGTTTAAAACATTTGAGTCAGAGCCATAATGGGACAGAAAAGGCTAAATCATTTGTCTTTATATCTTGAGCGCAATCTAACTTGAAATCCAAACTTTAGTGATGTTGTGAAGTACTTTTCAGCAGAGAAAAAAAAATCAAGAAAATGAACAATCTTTTTAAGAAGTCCCTTTCAAACTAATGCTTATGAAGCTTATCTATATATACTACTATTGGATGCTATTGGATAATCAATAGTTATGTGCTTAGGGTGTTCCTTTTATACTGTGCGTTGACTGAATATATATTTGTTTGAATCCATAGTCTGTCTGGCCTGCAGATAAGTACTTTTGGAAAAATGTTCTCCTTCTCCATTTTACTAAAAGACTGAGTCTCTCTCATTCTATGTATATATATGATTTTGGATGTATATTGTATGTACATCTGTCCTAATGTATTTATCCAAGACCATGGGCCCTTATCCTCCTAAATTCGGCTCTGGTTACAGTGATAGCCATTATTTCTTCTGTGAGGTCAGGATAGGACATTGCTATACCGCTGCATAACACAACTGGTTACTAAGATATTTTCAGAGATCCCATCAAAGTGGTAGTTGACATTACTACATGAACATATGCTATGAAACACAAAACAGTGGCGCATTTTATTATGCTAAACAGTCATTTTGTCAATAACGTCGTCTTGTGTTGAAGTGAAAGTGTGTGAAATCTTCCCCTGAATTCATGGATATCTTTAGGCGTTTGTGCTATGGATATCTCCTCTATCCAGTCTAAAGAAAGAATGGAAAATGAGAATGGAAATGATGGAGGATTTGGATGAGAAATGAGCTGCCTAGAGAACACCAATGAGACCATGTATATATGTGTGTGAGTGCAGGGGAATGCTGACAAACTGGAGAATAAGTTTCAGCCTGAAAAAATCTATTAAGAGAAGACTACATTTGAAGAAGTGCTTTTGATCTCTGAAATGTATGCATGTGTGTGTGGGTGTGTATTGTGTGTGTAGTTATTATTACAGGTAGAATATCTAAAACTTGGTTTATTTCCAATCATCTATCATTTTCTGACAGTTTGGCTCTGGGATGCTGGTATTTTTGTTCATAGAAACAATTTAATCCTACATTTTACAGTTTGTAAAATTAATTGATTTAGCTTTAGTAGTATAGCTCAAAATTAATATTTACATTGGTTTTATTAAATTATTCTGGGTTGCCCATAATGTTCTTGGTTTTTTGAAGAATCCTTCATTGCACCATCATCTCATGATGTTCAAAAGTGACCCCTAGAACAGAACCATAGCAGAACTCACATTTTTATGCAGTTTGGTTTGTCTTTTTATGTCTCTGGTTCTAATGTATCTAGTGCAAACGGTGATGGCAGAACAGATTACGTTCTCCTCAACAAACTTACAGAAAATTTGAACATTTAGCTGAAAACCTTAACAGGACCTAAGCTTTCTTGAGATGTCCAGCCTGCTCTGCTCCCTTCTTGTATATGGCTTCACTGTTCAGTCTCCAGTCCAGTCTGTTATACCGGTGAACTATGACGTGTTTATACTCCTCGACCACTGCCAAGTCTTCTCCTATGATACAGATGTCCATTTGACTTTAGCCTGTTTTTATTAAATATACCATCATATTCTTTCTTCTGTTCACATTCAAGGTAAGAGGATTGTTTTCACACGATGTCAGAAAGCGTTCAAGCCAGCTCTCTGTAGTACTATCTTTGATAAAGTGGGGCAAAAGTCTTTGGCAGCCAGGTTTTGCAAGTTGCCCCACTTAAACAGTGAAAGAGGTCTGTAGTTGTTATCATAGTCACACTTCAACTGTGTGAGAATAAAAAAATCATAGAACGTACATTGTATGATTTCTAAGTATTTAGCACCTACATACAAGCAGGGATTCTGGCCCTGGTATTACTTATTTTAGAAGATTGTCTATCCGGGGTGTCGTATGGCGTAGTAGTTAAGACGGGCACCCCATGTACAGAGGCTTTAGCCCTCGTGGATGTCCTGGTTCGACTCCCAGCTGTGGACATTTGCCAAATGTCTCTCCCACACTTCTCTCCCCCTTTCTGCACTGTCCACTGTAAAATAAAGGCCACTGTGGCCCCAAAACCTTTAAAAAAAAGATTGTCTGTCCTCCACTTGTTACCTGTAATAATGGCACCTGTTCACAACTTCAACCATTCAGACTTCAACCTCGGCCATAGGAGAGGGCAGAGAGCTGTCTAAGGACGCCAGGGACAAGATTGTACACCTGCACAAGACTGGATGGCCCAATCACTGTTGTGAGTTTTCAAAAATGCCTAGTAGGATCATTGTAAGGTAGTCGCTCTTGTGACTCAAACAGTGACTCTACCCCTTAGCTAATCTGTGACTGATAATCATCTGACATATTTTCAGCCTGACTCCGCACATTTGGAACCCCAGCGAAGTTGATTATAAAAAAGCGGGATGATACCACATAGCCGTTGTTATTGGAAATCCCTCATATTTGCGTACAGTGAAGTCGAGCAAAGGTGAGCCACTTTGAGTACGTATTAGTGAAAAAGGCCATGCAGGCCGTCTCCTTATAGTGGAGTCATAACCTCTGACCTTAACAGAGGCAAGTGTGACCTGAAGTTTTTTGGATGTCATTGTGAGGTATTTTGCAGTGATGCCAGTAATGTCTTACTTAATAGCACTGTAATATGACCACTTTTTCAGTAATGACTAATCTAATGTGTTACCATTTCCATACCAGTAATCAGAGTAAAGTTACTTGTCCAAGCCACTGTGCGTTACTATTTTTTGTAATTTTCTTTCAAAAAATATGTATATTTTTTTGGTACATGGAGTAAACGGCCGCAAAAGCAGAAAACAAGCAACAATAGCAGTAAATATGGTCTTACATACCTTCTACAACACTGCTGCCATCTTTTTCTGTTATAATCTGCTAATTCAACAGCTGATTATGGTTGCCATGTTTGTTTTGTTTCTACCCTACAAGTATGGCTCTCTCTCCAGACTGAGTTCTGTACTCTGCCCCCTAGTGGAACTCTCCAGTAGTACGAACAGTGCGCGAGCAAGTAAGTGAGCAAGACAAAGCCTGTTGCTCGTGTCAACGTGAGGTTAAAAAGAAAGTATATTTACGGCTTTACTGTTAATATTCACTTCCACTAAAGTGAGTATTAGCAAATGTTGAGGCAGTGGGGAGTGTTATTGACAGCTGGTGAAAGTCACTAATGATGTAACTTGTGATCTAATTTAATTCCTTTTAAAACAAAGTAATCAATGAAGTAACTAAGTTACTTTTTGAAAGAAGTAATCAATAGTCAGTAATCAGATTACTATTTCAAAGTAATTGTGGCAATGCTGGTCTTTTTGGTCATTGCTGTACATTTGGGGTAATTTTTCTTCAGTCAGACCACTGATAAGTTATGTTTTAATAGGGGCAATCAGTCTGTCTCACAGGGTCATGCAGGTTTAGAGTTTGTTTTTTCCTCAATTAATAATCAAAACCTTAATTTCAGAACTTTCTTTAGTGTTTACTTCTGTTGTTTTGATTAGTATTTGGTGTGATGATCTAAATCATTTAAGTTTGACAAGTATGTTAGAAAATAAGAAATCAGAAGCAGGCAAACACACTAGTGTAAACAGTCACATTCAATAAATTAGAGAAAAGTTAATTATTTCAGTAAGTCACTCATTGAAACTTATTATTTTTTGATCTTTCCAAGAGCTTAGATCTGCTAATTATGAAGCTTTTCAACTAACAGCAAATAAAACCTGACATTTAAGATCAGAATATTACAATATTACAATAAATAAAGGTGTAATGAAAAGCACATTTGCTTAAACTAAACGAGTCTCATCAGATCACATATTCTTATTCATTGAATATGACTGTACATACAAAAAAAGGGGGAAACAGTTGCTGAAACCTATGAGTGGGTGCTAAATAATAGAATATACAACTAAAAAGAATAGCTAACAGTACTTTGAGTTTGGTAACCTTGGTCTACGGAGACCAATAGATGTGCTGCACACAATGCAGAAATATTTAGCCAATATATTAACAGGTAATATTTCCTGTCTTCAGTCTGCCCCTGCTGGACCTTTTAAAGCCACTCTACATCCAAACAACAGTGTCTGATACCACAGCTAATTACTGCATTCCTCTTTAATACAGACATCTTTTTAGCTTCTGCCTTACTTATATCTACTCATTAACTTAGCTTGGCGCCCGCTGGCGCCGCAGCTAGTTATTTCCTTACACCAGCTTACCGTTTTCAGGAGTTCAGCTGTTATCGAACAGGGTTCATGAAGCAGGGACGGTGATGATTTCAAGCGCACAGCAGTACGTCCTCTCATCTGTGTCAAACTCTGCTCTGTGCTGTGAGAGAGTCATCTGTTGGCACTGTAGTTAATAAGCCTTTAGGCTCTGGGTTACCCATCATTCCTGCATGCGGCCGTGTGCTTTATCCAAGTAATAGGATTTGCGTGATAGTTCGTGGATGTTTGACAATCTTAAAATTATTTAAAAATGTTAATGCAAGCAAGCAAATCTTTGTTGGGTTATTTTGCTTTTTTTCCATAACAAAATCCAAGCATGTCAAAAGGGGTCAGTTTTGATTTAAGGGGATAAAATGAATGGGTTAAAACCATAGCTTAAAACTCAAAGAGCAAAAACTGAAACAAGCACACAATGTTTCTGCAGAGGAGAGGTAAGAGGTGCATTTTGACAGGAAAATGGTATAAATGAGACCTTGAATGTCTGAAAGAGGAGTTTCCTAGTGATCCAGTGATTTCCCCCCTGCAGCTTTGCCACTAATGAGAACATCTGCATCTGTGAAACATACGGAGTGTGAGTGAACATCGGAAGGGGAGCGTTGCCTGAAAGGCAGAAACAGCCGTGACTTACAGAGAGTCAAGGCTAACATGCTGCAAAATTTTTGGAAAAATAAAATGGTGAAATGGAATTGTGCTGTTTAAAGTTACATAATCGTAATTCCTCATGAAATGCACTAAAAGACAAATTATCCATTCATTGCATTTACTAATTCATATAATTTCATCTTTTGATTTTCTCCTCTTCCCAAGGTGCCAGTGCCCTGCTCAGTTTGAGGGACCCGAATGCCAGCAGAACAAGCACAGTTTCCATGGCAATGGTTATGCTTGGTTTCCTCCTATGATGCCTTGTTTTGAGAGCCATGTGTCGCTGGAGTTTATCACAGACGTGGCTGATGGACTGCTTCTGTACAGCGGCCCACTGGCACAGCTGCAAGCCTGGGACCACGAGGACTTCATGGCCATAGGTATGACGCAGAAACACTTGAGATGAATAAAGAGAAGAAATGCTTTCTTCCCTTCATTTATGTAACATTTCAGGGGAAAGTTCTGCACTCTGAATGAAATTAGACCCGAAAGAATGCCAGATGTTAGGTAAATATTATATTCCTGACTCTATAAGGAACCAGTGACGGTTCTTAAATTACTCCTTACTGAACATCAGCCTTCCTCTTTGTAAGATATAATGGGACTTTATGCTTCCTTCCTTCCTTCTGCATCTTCTCTCCTTCCTCATTTGTGTACTTCCTTCCTTCCTTCCTTCCTCCTATAATGAACTGATAGTGAACGTTGTATTATATATCTGGAAATAAAGCACTAAGTAAATTAAATGTTGAGTCCAGATAAATGTGGAATTTTGCCACAAGAATTATGCAGGAACCCTGAAAAACATAACATCTTCCTAAAATGGGTACAAACAGGGGATTGAGTGGTATTTCGCTGATGCATGATGGGAATCTTGTATCGCCATATTTTATGCTACTCTCCCTCACCTGGATAATGTGTTGAACCAGATATTTCACAAAGATTTATGGCTTATTGTTTCTACCATTGTCTGAAGTGACAACAGCCCAATGCAGCGCTGAAACAGAGAGAACATGTTGGCAGTTATAAAAGGACATCTCAACCTATATTTTTTGTAGATATATGGACTTCATGAGGTAAAGGAGAAAGTTTTAGTGGAGAAGAACTTTCTGTCATGTTCAACTCCTAGACTACAGGAGAGACAGTATCTGTTTCTCCTTTATATTACATTACGTTTTACCATATGAGAAATGAGAAAACATGCATTGATATAGTTTTGTCAAAGTGCGGTTTAGAGCTCTTGGGTTAAAATGATGCACCTCTCTTTTGTTTTTCTATTTGTGTTCTTGGTCTTTTAAGGGATCAACGCTCCTTTTATAGAGAGCAGAATTTATAGACAGATAAAAAGAGAGCAGGAAGTGTTGTAGATCTTGGTATATTTAGTGTTTTAATCTGATAGACTAACACCTCATCTCTCTAGCTATTCCTTTACTTGCACTGGTCTTCTCTCCTGGGAGATGCTGCTGTTCTATCACTGCCAAAGTAATAAGTGTGGGAGGGGAGGTCCGTAGGGAGAGCCGGATGCAGTGTGTGTTTCTGTTTCTGTGTGTGTGTCTGATGTTTAGGTGCATATTACCGGCAGGTTTGCTCCTGAATGATTTCGTTTTGCTCATGTTGTTTTGTTTCAGAATGTGTTTTGAGGTTTATTGGGTCGTAAAGACTTAGGATTGGGTTAGCTGAGTCGTAAGTGGGATCCATGTGCAACGTGTAATTAGTCTGGCTGTACATATTTAGAGCTCTAATTACTTGTGTCAAGGTTGACCTGGTGCATGTAACAAATCCATCAGAGAGCTGAGGCTGTGTCGGAGCCTCATGCTGCAGCCTTTTAGACCGTAGAAAGGTTGTTAATTCCAATCCTCTTTGTGTGTTGTGATATTACAACAAACTAATGTGTAATGTGTATTCCTATCTAAAATGAATAGTATTGATTGTTCTTTTCTTAATCTCTCATTTACACCTTAGATGCATTAGGTGTGGACTCCTTTTGGTCCTGAGGAGGACAGAAATAGTATTTTTCAAAAAGTACTTAATTTGTCCTAAATAGAGTTTTAAATGTTGTTGTAATTCATGTCATCCAAGTGGATGGCGATACTGTGGACAGGAAGGACCTCCAGCAGTCAGTCTTGCAACTGAAGTTTCATGACCGTCATGAAACACTAACAGGTCAATATTCAGGCAGCAGAGACAATATTCCCCAGTAAAATCTCCTGGTTGACATGAGTTGTCAGCTAGCACAACTAATCCACCTCATTTGCTTTTGCTGAACCTGTCAGGCAGTCAGAAAGCTGGGCAGAGGGATGTTAGAGTAGGGGATATGATCCTTGCCCATTTTGATTGATAGAAGAGTTGGTTTAAACTTCTTCATTCTCTCTCTGCTCTTTGGTCCTTCTCTGTATCCATGGCGTCTCCTTTTCAACTGCTCTGGGATTTCATTGTGAGTCTCCCTCCTAAAAAAGCGACACACAAACGTCCTGCATGTGAAATTTTGCGTTGGTGCATGTGTCGTGCACACACAGGGCCACGGAGCAATCCCAGAAAGTAGAGAGATATTCAACTTTTCATCGCTGTCCCACGGACCAGGACCACGCAGCAGAGGTTTCATGGACCGACCAATAGGCTGAAAGGATGCTTGTTAGTCTTTTCTGTGAAGACATGGAGGAAAAGTTGATAATATATAAACATTCACATCTTTTTCTTATTTCCAGTCTGGCCTAATCTAAACTGCTAAAGACTGACATCTTTGAAAGTGTACTACATAAAAAAATTAGAACCGCCGCGTAAATTTAGGAGAGGGACACAATTCTTCCAGGAAATGTCCAGTTTGCGGCACTTCAGGCCTGGTGGAATTGAACTCAATGACTATGACGGTGAATATCAGCTGTGTATTATGCTTCGCAGACGTTCCGCGCCACTTACGCATCCAGTTGAAAGCTGGCTTTAGGCTGAGTCCTGCCACTTTTCAGAGGAAGCTTGTTTCAGCTGCTGGTATCCAACCCTTCAGCATAAATTACCAACAAACTTCCACTCTTTGACCTTTTAGATACCATTTGAATCAAAATTCTAAAAGTAAACTGTTGTGGGATAGGTGATTAGTATAAATCTATTACCAGGTGAATCTATCCTGGCTCAAATAAAACCCCTGTTTGGGACTAGAAATCACTACATAGCTACTTAAACTGTCAGATGTTAAAAATAAATCCATTTTATGTTCAAATTAAATAATATTATAATCAGCATCATTAAATTATTAATTGAGTTCTAAATGTCTTATTCTGATTTTAACGTAAAACAATCCCTTAAACAATATAATGGGATAATAACCCTTGAAGTAAATTCAGTTAATTGTTTAACTGTATAGAAAATAGATATAGCCAGCTTGCTCAGGACCCTGCAGTTAAAACAGAATGTTTGTGTTTGTACAGGTGGTAAAGGATTTTGTCTTCCCTGTTCACATTCCTCACTACCGTTATCTTCTATACAAATACTTACATACGCTACACTACAGAGCTTGAGGTCCTTATTTCAGGGTCTGGTTAGGTCTTCCAAAGCCACCCACTCAACCAACCCTTTTTCCTGCCGAAGGACAGCTGCGCCAAGCCAGCCCTGCTGTGTAGGCCAGAGAGGGTGGAAGGCATTCGAATACAAAAATACTGTCAGCACAGCAGTGTGCTGTTTTCAATCTTTAGCCACTTGGAAAACAGGATCTTACATGGATTGAAAGGCATTATGTGTGTGTATGTAGGGGTCAAAGTGGTACAGAAAGCTCTGCTGAACTCTGGTAGAGATTGAGTTTAAAATCCGCATACCTTCAGAAAAACGTACGGCCTTATTTCAGCATTAATGTGTTTCAGATGTAAGGTGATCGACTTTCGCAGACAACGGTGAACACATATTTCATTCATGGAAGAAACAACAAGTAATTCCACTTGTTCCACAAACATATTCCAACTTAATGTATCTGCTTAGGTTAGAAAACAAATGACTTTTTATTTGGATAATGCCTCAAGATATTGGCTTATATGTTAGACAGTTACATCCTGTATATTGATGAAAAGGGCTTATAAAGTTTTCCTCATTTGTTTTGCTTTTTATTAAGTCATGATGTATGTACAGATCCAAAATCTCCTCTATCCAGTTAGTCTAAGCTGTTATTGTAGCCTTGTTTACATATTCAGTTAAATTTCCTTTATTTAAATAGCGCCAATTTACAACACTTGTCATCTCAGGGCACTTTACAAGTCATTTCAATTCAGTCATACATACATTCTGATCAGTTAAAATACTTTCTATCTAAGGAAATTTAGCAGATTGCATCAAATTGTTCACTTGCAGCCAGTTTCTCTTGAAACATTAGTAACGTTGAATGTGAAATGGTACAGCAGGTCTAAAGGGTCTAAAGTACATTGCATAAAAAGTGTACATACCACAGGGTTCATACATATTTGGGAAAAAGTTGTCTTACAGTGCTTCCTAGCATGGCAAGGAAAATGTAATTATGTTGCACACTTTCATCAACAAGGCAATTTAGGGTGTTTTGGTTAATTAGGGAAGAAATAGTAGCCGCAATAAAAAATAAATAAAAATGGAAATCACAGCACCAAAAATATAAAGAACATTTGAATATACTACTATTGTGACATTTTAGTAATTATTAATCAATCAATGAAAGCCAGATTGGTTTTTTAACTTTGATTTAGAGGAACCTCATGTTTCAGCAGCTTTGCAGTGGTCTGGAAGTATGGTCCATATAAGAGGAGCATAGAAACTGAAAGCTGCTTTCCTGTGCTTGGTTCTGATTTTAGGGGCGCTGGGTAGACTGGATTAAGAGGACCTGGGTGGTCTAGGGGGATGGTATTATTGATGGTACTCCTTCTTTTCTCCTGGTTCTCTGGTTTTTGCCGCTTCCATATACAAAGTCTATCTGATGTGTCTGTAAAAGCCTTCATAATTTCTGGCTTGTATATATATATATATATATATATATATATATATATGTATGTTGTGATCAGAAAAAAACATTTTGAATAAAAGGATGGGAAATATTCTTTCAGATTTCACTGGTTATTTAATTTCCCACGTATTTGGAGGGTTTGACACCTTTGCAGAGAAGCCTGTGAATATTTTCATTCATCCAGGTCATGGTTATCTCAAGGAAATTTCAATCGAAGGCAACTGAATGCCAAACTGTTGTTTTTTTAGAATCCAACTTTTAACATCTGCTCAGTTTATACCACCAATCAGATATGTTTCTATCCAAGAGAGAGAGAGAATGTACAGAGAAAAATTGTTCGACTGCAGTAGGGTACACAGGTCACCAGGTCATCACTGCACTACAACACAAAAGGCAATACAACCTTGCAGACACAGAACGGACAGCCACAAAGATAGCAGCTGTGCTGTAATCATTGTGTTACTATGATCTGAAAAATCATTAAAACTGTAACTAATATGCTATCAGTTAACTATTGGAATATTAGTAAGATCAGTGTTATTTGATCATAAGCTTTTATACCCTGCTTTATTTTTCCTATGACATCCATCTGTGACTGCTTTTAAAGCTAGCACTGCATTTATTTTTTTCACTCATACATTTCCTGACACACGGAGTAGCTCAAATTAGTTATAAAAACAAAGCACACCTAGGGTTTAGGGAAGTACACATTTTAGTGCAGCTGATCCCTTATCAAAAAATTACTTTTTATTTTAATTTTATAGAGCATACAGCCTCTGCACAACGCTAACTTAGATGTCTCTGATCTGCCTTTTTCTTCTTCTGAACTAGTATATTGTTGGGGTGGTGAGATTAGGAAACCAAGCCTATAACACAAAATTATTGATATTGCTAGCAGTTTCAGATATAAAATAATCTTTTCATTTTACCAACATGGTTCTTCCAACATAAAATGGTTTAGAATACCTCAGCCATAATCCTGCCTGGAATCTGATTGATAATCAGTAGATGGAGTTCCAGATCAGGGTGATGGTTTGGATATATGTGAAAGGTTTTTATATATATACTGTATATGCCCCTTCTGCATTTTTATATTCTTATATTTTCTTTTATGATATGCCTCTCCTAGTTTCAGTCAGAAACAAATTTTTAATCATCAAGTTAAACACCATCAGACCACAAAAATTAAATTTAAGTACAATGTGCATTATGATCTACTCAACAATAAACTGAACATGGAATTAATTTGTAAAAAAGACAAAATAGTTACATTTATTTTTAAATATATCTGTAAATCGCTGCAAATACTAAAGATAAAATTGTTATAACTAATTTGCATTATTTAAAGAAAGAAACAATGTTTATGGATGGTGGACATGAGTCGCTCTTTCTTTTAAAGAGTCTGGTGTTTTTAGCCAAGTGTTTTTTGCCAAGATTTTAATTATACTTTAAAAAATCTCTTCCTAAAACGTTTTTTTTTTTTTAACAGTGCCTACCAGCTGCCAATTTTGTAGCTTTCTTGGATCACAGTACAAGTGTGTGTTTTTCCCCAATTATGGAAGGTGGCCATACTCATGGCAAAAAATGCTAATGAGTCATTGTCAGGTTCAAACTACCATCCAATCAGTATTCTTCCAGCTCTATGTAGGATTATAGAAAGTTTTGTACATAACAAGATCCAACATTGTTTAATAAAGAAAAATCAACAGTCCGTTGCTAGTCCACTTGCACAGCTATAACACAGGTAACAAAACATTGCATACAACAAATTGCTAAAAAGTTACCCGTCAGTACCACAGTAAAAAATTTCAGTGTGACTTTATTATCTTCTCCTGAGAAATTATCTGCATATGGTTTTCAGCCGTCAGCTGTTAAGTGAATGGAAAGTTACCTTTAAAACAGGCAACAGGGTTTTTTTATATTTATAAAACGTTGGTAAATGGCCTCTATTTGTATAGCGCTTTATAGAATAGAATAGAACTTTATTGTCCACCGTAGAGGGAATTTTCCTTTGGCTCTTCAGAAAGCAACAAAAACAAAAAAAAACATTTGCACACATTTTTTTCATGCACACATTGTGGTACTATTTACTATGATTGTATCTCATCATTTATCATGGTTAAGAATAATTACAGCACTTTATCAAGTTCAGAGGACCCCAAAACTCTTAAAACTACATTAAGTTATTCACCCATTCAAACTACATTCAGTCATTCACCCATTCACAAACACATTCATACACTGGTGATTAAGCAACAATGGAGCCACAGCTACCCTGGGGCACACTGACAGAAGATATTTATCAGATATTCAACAGATATTTAATAATAAAAAATGTTAAATCTGCAAGTTGTTTAGGGTCACTTCTGTTTGCAATATTTACAAATGAATTAACAAGTTTATTTAAAAAATAGCATATGTGCTTATATAGACTGACAATACCAGCATTGCTTTATCTACTGGTTACTTATCAGATTTAAAGAGGAAGTACAGGGTTTTTTTGTTCAACATGGACCCTAGTTACAGCACGCATTATTATCAGTTGCTCACCCACACAAGTTTGGTGCCACTTGAAGTCCTTAGGGAGACATTTAGGTAAAGCTAAGCAAACAAACACGCTTATGTACGAGTCTCCCCCACTTACAGAACAGCCTAGTACAAGTCTAGATGCTCTGATCTGGCTAAGCTGAATGTTAAGAATATCTCGCATGGAAGAGGAACACCATGAAACCACACAATATTCCCTATAAACCAGGAATAAAGCTTGCATCACTTGTTTAACACTGGGACTCCCAAAATTCTAATACTACCAGAACTCCCACTGGCAGTCAATTTCACCGCTGGCATTCTTGCCAATGGAATGCGAGACTGGCGATGATGTCATAGAGTCAAATTGTTCTGGTGTGCCATTAGTTCACTCATTATGCGATTACTTTGTCCTACTCTAATGTTGAATTCAAACTTTAAAAGGAATTTTCCCTGTTGTTTGCTAAGTGACTGAAATGGCTCCTTTCTATGGAGATGAACGGAAGGAGGGTGGAGGGGCTCGTCTTCCGAGAGGCTGTCAAAATCCGAGCCGCTTCCTACTGACCATTTATCATCAGCTGCCCTGTCTGAACGAATCAGCAGAATCAAGTACCTGATGCGTTTCTAATGCCTGTTTTACCATTAACTTTCTTCTAAAACCATGTTTTTATAGCAGCTTTACATTAAATGTAACATGAGAGTGAATGCGCCAGCTAGAATGTTGGTTGCCAGGCAATGGTTGCCGCTGTCCCTCATCTGCGGGAAAAATGTACAATTTAAATAATAATAAGGTTGTGGGAGTTAAAGATAGAAACAACTTAATTTATTTTTCTGTACTTATTTAATGCTGAAATAATAATGGGTAAATAAAGAACATCCATAAATGGGACTTATCATTAAGCAAGCACTACATAAGAGCCATTTACTTAAAGTTATAACACTTCAAAATATAAAACCCATCAAAATGACTGCCTTCATTGGAGTTCTAGTGTTAACATTTTTGTTTTGTTTTTTGTTTTACAATTAAAAAGTATCTGCCTCTTATAATAACTTAAATAGTTTACTTATTTTTGATACTAGCTTATTTAGAATCAGAATCAGAATCAGCTTTAATGGCCAAGTATGACACATATAGGAATTTGACTCTGGCAACTTTTCTCTCCAGTACAGAACTTAAATAAGTGAAATTAAAAGGGAAATAAAAATAAATACAAATAAATAATAAAGGATAATATAGACACCAAACCAGGGTTATTGTACAGTAAGTATATACAGCAGTGCAGAGTTTTAGTTTATTGTTCATGTGAATGGACTCAGACTCTGTGACTACTCAGAGTTCATTAGAGCGACAGCCTGGGGGAAGAAACTGTTCTTGTGTCGGGTGGTTTTGGCGTACAGCGCTCTGTAACGCCGGCCTGAGGGGAGGAGCCTAAACAGATTGTGGCTAGGGTGTGAGGGGTCAGAGGTGATTTTTCTGGCCCGCTTCCTGACCCTGGCCCGGAATAGGTCCTCAATGGATGGAAGATCAGTACCTATGATCCTCTCTGAGGACCTGACTGTTCTCTGCAGTCTGTCCTTGTCTTGCCTGGTGGCGGATCCGAACCAGACAGAGATGGATGAGGTCAGGACAGACTGGACTATTGCTGTGTAGAATATGGTCAGCAGTTCCTGAGGCAGGTTGAACTTTCTGAGCTGACGCAGGTGTTTCTATGAAAACACGAGAGCCCCCGCGAGCCTTCGAACTCATAGGACAAAAGGGCTAGAGATCCATGACAAAAGGAGTTTTGTGTCAGATAATCCCTTATTTAGAGGCTGCACTTTGACTGCCCCAACAGCTCCCATTACATGGATATGCACTGATCCCAAATGGATCTAAATGTCTCCCAAAGGACTTCAAGTGGCATCAATCTCTTCTGGATGTGTAAATGACCATAATGCATGCTACTACAAATAAGGTCCAGGTTGGAAAAATGGTACTCCCCCTTTAAATACATTCATTAAGGCTGAAATTATGTTTGTGTCAAAGTCGGTTGATAAAAATAAGTTAAACCTGAACTTTTCTAAATAAAAAAAATCTATGGTGCTGGCATCTAAATATATTTTAAGAACAGATCCAAAGCTTAATTTATCTTCAAAAGATATAACAATAGAGCAGATAAAACAGGCCAATTGTAGAGAATTGAAATGGGAGAATTGTACATAAGCAGGTGGTATTTTGTTTTTTGTTTTCTCCTAGCTTTGCTTTTTATGAGGTTGACAGATACGGACGGTTTTATTAAACTCCACATATAACCTGTTCTCTTACCTTTGCTGGGAGATTGCTAGTCGTTGTAATGATTTGTGCTGGGTCTTATCAGCAATAAGAGACAAACGTGGCTGGAAGCACTGGGCTTTACTAGTAGACACATGCATACAAAGCCTGACAGCCAGAGGGCCACAGCATTTACAATCGATAGACAAATTAACAAGACAAATGAAATTCGCTTAATTACATTGCCTCACTTCAATCAGGTGCAGACAGGGAGTCTGATAAGGATTTGCATTGGCGCAATAGGTACATATTAAGCTTACCTGATTTAGCTGTTTGCTAAAATAGAAGATGGAGGGACAAATTGAGACCATAAATGCAAAAAAGTTAAAGGTCTCACAAGCAGAGGTACAGAGATACATAAACAAATTTAGTTAACACCAAGATGTTATAAAGCAACTTCCACAGTCTGACTCCATACTAGCTATAAAATAGGACATGGTGGGAGCAGAGCTCCAATAGACATTGAATGCAGAGCTGGCTAGCTGTCTCATACAAGAACCTCTGTGCTCCAAACTTGCTGTTTCACGTGCTGATTTGTACACAGACTGACTTCTGTGAGCTCAAGCATCTATGAGACTGATGTTTCCTTCTGTCCAATGGAACGGAGGTGGATAGTGCAGAGCAGTGTGGTTTATAATGCTGTTTATGCAGCCCATATGCTCTCAGTTTGACTCTTGTGTATCTCCAGACCTGCAGAGGTGGAGGAAATATTTTTTAGATTCAAGAGCCCCCCACCTCTGCAGGAGTTCTAAGTTGCCTGTTAGACAAAGCACACATTTCTACTCTCTCTTACTCTTTCTCATCCTCGCTTTCTGCCTCTTGTCTTTTGTCGAAGTAGGAGGTAATGAATTACGTATGAGTAGCAGTAAGCATGCAGAGTCCTGTGGATGAACCCTTTAAAAGCAAATCCTTGTGCTAACTCTGTTGCTCCCAGATCATTTAAAAGGCATACCATCTCCTATAAAGTCCTTCCAGCCCAGTCCACCCCCAGCAGGTCTTTTAAATTTGCTTCTTCTTTTCTTGCCTGTCAGCCTTTTTTTTTACCTCTTTCAAGCTCTTTCACACATTTTTTCCCATTTACTAGAATACAGAAGTAAGTTCTATACTCTGTACTCTTTTTATATAGCAACAATAATTTATACATTTCTGTTTGCTTTTAAGGCTGTAATATATTTGTAATAATAGGGGCATTTCTACCATCTGAACTTCAGGGTCATTTTACTGGACTTTCATCTATTGGGGTACATTTGTTGGCCCACTCTTCTCGTGCATCATTTCTCCATACAGTTCTTTAAGGACTTAGCTAAGACATCCGCATATTACGACCATTTCAGGAATGAGTAGCATCATTGATCAGCACCGAAAGGTTCTCCCAGCAGCAGAGAATAACAAAAAATCAACATAGAAGAAACAAGGATGGTTGCTGCATTTCTGTTTGCTAAACTGCTTTACCAGCCTCTCTTCTTACTTTAAAAAGGTGGTTGTTTGGCGACGCCTGCTCAAAAAAAGTACTCACTTTTGTTCTTTAAATTGCTCCAAAAATGAATAAGTGGGGACATGCGCTTGCCCTGACGTTCCTGTAAAATTACCCTTAAGTTCCGATAGTGGAAAAGGTGCCTTATCAGACAAACAATCTTTTTTCAGATAGACGTTCTGGAATATTCATGGACAATTCCATCCGATCTTTAACCGGGTTTGTCTTCTCAAATACGTCACTTTTTTTACTGGAACATTGCCTTTCGGCCGCTTTCACACTGCAAGAAATATACTGGAGGATCCTGGTGAATGTGGTCGTATCCGGATACGAAGTAAACAGTCCGGCGGACATACAAGTGTCATTTCCCTAAACAAAGTTTTTTCATTTTTGCAAAGAGGGCCAACAAAGCAGTAGAACTCCTCACAGTGCTCGTATTTTGTGTGCAATTCTGCGTGCATTTACGCATAAAAGACGAAGCTGAATGGAAAATACAAGGCAATGCAAGTTTATTTGTAGAGCACAATTCATACACAAGGCCATTCAAAGTGCTTCACAGCTGCATAAATTAAGAAAACAGATAAATAAAACAAAAACTTAAAAAATAATTAATTACAATAAAAAGTAAGAGTGCAGATAAAATCATTTCAATTTTCATATGCACGTGTAAAAAGAACTGTTTTCACCCTGGATTTAAACATTGTTAGAGTTGAGGCTTGTCTCACATCCTCATGAAGACTGTTCCATATTTTAGCTTCCTGAAACTGAAATGCAGCCTCACCGTGTTTATTGTTGACTCTGGGAACCACCAGGAGACCCCACCCTGAAGTTCTCAGGGCACAAGATGGTCCATATGTCTCTAACATGTCAGGGATGTACTTCGGTGCCAAACCATGAAAAGACTTGTACACAAGCAGAGCTGTTTTAAATTATATTCTCTGAGCGACAGGAAGCCAGTGCAGAGACCGCAGCACTGGACTAATATGGTTGTATTTTCTGGTTCTTGTCAGGACTCAAGCAGCAGCGTTCTGGATGTACTGCAGCTATCTAACAGCTCATTTAGAGAGGCCAGTGAGGAGGCCGTTACAGTAGTCTAACCTGCTGGAGACAAATGCATGGATAAGGCTCTCTAAGTCTGGTTTCGACACAAGCGAAAGGAGTCTGAAGCAGCCTTTCATTTATATGATATGTATCTCATCAGTGTGTGTGCGCACAGCTTTCCCTTGCCCCCGCCGCCCACCCAACACCCCTCCTGTTTTTCTGAAAATGTACCTGATAATATGAGCGCAAACACCCTAATATGAAAAGTCTGCTTTTGTAACTAGGTTTTCAGACGTAAATTTACTGGTAAAGGTCTGGAAGGTTGCTTTCAGACTCAAAAGTAAAACAGACGATGTCCAGAAAATGATTTGTTTTTCATGGCCTGTTTGAAAGGGGCTTTTGTGATACATCAAAGTACCTATTTATAAATTGTAGAGATTTTGTACTTTGTGTTTGGGTCAATGAATACAGTACACACACATATAGTTCTTGATTGTATTGCAAATTTTTTATAGAAATGTTTTTTTGTTGCTTTTTTCATTGACAGCCCACCACAACCATGCATAAAAAAGATGGTGTAGGTAATGGATGGATGAATAGATGGATGTTATTAAAATAATTGGTTGCATAGCAACACTATGGTGTTACGCTACCAATGAAAGTATTATTAGAGTTATGGTTCCACTTGCATCCTTTTTGCAATCAGGTAAAAGGTCTCTCCCAACCATCAGATAAATGACAAGGTGGTTTACAATGAAATAGCAAACCTGTACCTCCTACCCAAGTTTATTTTCTTAATTATACTGATTTATTTAGCCTTTTATCAAACAAACACATGAATGTAAGGTTAGGGTCCCTATTTGTATGTTCCTTCTGAAACATGGTGTCTGCATATGTGTTTCTATAAAGAAAAGCTGCTGTTATAAATTAGCAGTTCCCTCCAGGTGTTGTGTTTCCTTTAATGCTGTGACAACTGCAGTCAAATGATGTGGAGCTGAATACTGATTAATCACTGCACATAAAGGCCTCAATTTGCAGTTGAAGCACTTATTGAATTTTGTCGGTTGTTCACTAACAACACACAAAAGTTTTACAGTCATGCAAAAAGATTACTTCTTGTTCCAGTAGTGGAAAATATTTTTGTCCTTCAAGCTCTTTTCTGACGTCTGTTTGAACTGTTCTATTTTCGCCCATGTCTCCATTTTTGCTTTTACTGAATTGTTTCCCAAGTATCTCTCTTAGGTGCCTTCAAGTCAACAACTTGGCCTTTCTTCTGAATTTAGTGTTTCCTCATAGTTACTCCAAAACACCCTCTCTCTCCACTTCCTTCCCCTTTTCCACAGTTCTCCTAAAGAGCTAGAATTCCTATAATTACAGTACGTCTAACTCCATTTGGCTAAGTATGAACATATTTTGGCTATGAGTGGCTATTTTGCATTTTAAAAGGACAACATTATGCAGAATTCGCTTTTTCCAACCTTTTATGTTGCCATCTGGGTATCTGCATTCATAAATGCTCCAAAAAATGAATGGTAACATTTTAGTGAATTGTTAAGACTTCTACCAGCCGTTTGAAAACATGCAGTCTTGGGATGTCACAATAGGTGAGATTTGTATAGATCCGTCCCTCACCTATCAAAGCCCCGCCTCTCATATATGAAACCCCACCCATCATATAGTAAACCACGCCCACAATTTCCATGTTATTGTCATGTGTAGTAAACCCACAACCTAATTTGCATAAAAATTACAGCGCCTAATTCTGAAAGGTAAGGAAACTGCCAAGAAATGAGCTGGTGAGTTAACTTTATGTGAGAGTAATTTTGTGCAAAGAATCTCATTACCATGTTTTTATAGGCAATAGACCTATAATTACTTGTCTAAAAGAGACATAATATGTCCCCCTTAAGCCCATTGTGAAATATCAAAGCAGTTTTTTGTAATGTCTTCAACATTAGTTTAAAGAGTCTTTTCTCTCTAGTCTAAGTGTTTTCCATGGAAGCATTTAACTACCAGAGCTAATAGGAGCAGTATATCGTTAAAATGAGAACCTTTCTTGTTATAATAAGATGTAAAACCTGCTTTAACATGCTTTATATCTCATCACGACAAGATTTATAACTTATTAAAACCAAAATATGTTCACTTTTAAAGAAGACATCGCTGGATTTCTGAATGTGGTCTAGATAAAGAGTGGGAAGATGGAGAGTCAGAGGGACGCCTTTCATGTATTTTTAAAAAGAAGAAATTTAAGAGAAAACTTTATCGGTATAACAAGATATAAACTCAGTTCAAGTTTGGAACTTGCTGTTTTATTTGATGTCACACAAGTTGACACCATTTTAGTAAACAGTCAAATTATTCAGAATTCCAAAATGGCGACGCCCAGGTAGCCTTTGTTGGTAGTGTCTCCAAAGAACATTGTTTTAGGCTGTTGATTTTTTATGCAAACACCACTTTTATTTTCTTACATTAAGAGTTGCCAGCTCTAAATGTAACATAGACTTCAGACGCACTTTACTCCTAATTTGGACCGAGTGCAAGAGGGATGTAGTCCGGTTTTCGTACGGCAACCATGCAGACTGCAATTCACACAGACCACAGTTTGTGTGCAGAACGTATCCAGAAATTCGCTCCAGCGAGAGCGACAAATCCTAGTGGTTCACACGATGGTACATATGTATAGTGTGAAGATAGTAAAGAAAAGCCACACTCGTCTTCTCATACTTTTTTTCATATTAATTGAATTCAGTTCATTTATATAGCGCTTATTCAAAACAGGTGTCATCTCAAGTTAGGCCTAGGCGGTATACCGGTTCATACCGAAAACCGGTGTTTATTTTCGTTATGATATGAATTTTTTATATCCCCCTATACCGGTGAATAGCTAAGACAACTTCCGGAACGTTTAATGAGGGAAAGTGTTTCAGGCAGGACCGATTTCACTGCTACATGAACTTCAACACAGTGTCGAAAATAACGTTTTTAACTAAGTGCAGCTGCTGGCAGGAGCGAAGCACACAATTCTGATGAAGTAATTCCAACAAAGAGGAGTCATGTCTTTAGTTTAAAAAGTTTATCGGCTTTAAAATGTCAAACGAGAACCGAACGGTATACCTTTTACAAAAGCTATTGAGAGTAACCACTAGGGGGAAGTGTTGAGCGCTATTTGACCGTCTGTAGGTAAACGCGTTCAACGGCGGCAAAACCAGTAGGAAAGAAATTAAAAATAGTAGTAAATATGTTTTACATAAAATATATGATACTTCTACCGTCTTTTTTCTGTTATCTGAATATTAACCAGCTAATAATCTCCTATAGTTGCCATGTTTATTCTACTTCTTCTTTGACAAAATCCGGTCTGAGTCTATACACTGACCCCTAGCGGGCTTCTTCAGTACTACATGCAAAGCACTCAGAAGATGCAATTTGTTGTTTGCGCCGTGAGGTTTTAAAAAAATTATACATTCAGCCTAAGAACATAAAGAATGCCTACTAGAATCATAATCATTTTAATTATTTTCATATCATTCAACTGTGTCTGGAAAAAAACATGATGCAGTCCATATGGCAGTAAATTGGGCTATTTAAAGCACATTTTTATATTCTTCATTCTTATAAGATAATGTGGATATGAACGGTCTTGTATGGCAAAAAAATACTGTTAAATACCGTAATACCATTATGTTTTTTTAAAATACCGTAATATGAACATTTTGCCATACCACCAACCCCTATTCTCAAGGCACTTTACAAGAAAGTCATTTCAATTCAATCATACATATATTCCAGTCAGTTGTAAAATCAGTTGCTGAACATTATTTATTCACTTGGTTTGTTCTACTATGGGTAAGTACGCTCCGTTTTTATATATTTTAATGTTATCATATTTAGTTAAGTCTCGTTATTTGTTATTACTTTCAAATCAGCAAATCATGGTAACTTTAGCAAAGAAGCTAAGTTATGTGTTTCAATAATGTTCTATTACTGCTATATATGTTTATTTATGTAACTTCATGGAAATCCATGTGACAGGTCTGGAAAAATAAACTTGATGCAGAAAGTAAACAGATCTCCTCATCCAAACTTGCACCACAGCCAGTCTAAATACTCTAATTGGACTCAATGTTTTTTTTGTCTTGCGAACGTTGTACGCACTGTAGCTGGGCTGAAGGATAGGGTTAACTTTAGCAAGGTGCCTCAAGTGAAAAAAAGGACCTCAAAAGGTAGTTAACATGACCCTCCAATTTAAGTCTCCAAGACTCAAAACCATGGTTTTTAAGGTGAACGGAAAGGAAGAAAGCTTAGCCTAGCAGTGAAAATTTTGGCTTTAGTCTTAGAATAATTTAACAGAAGAAAGTTTGCAGCCAGCCACTCCTTCACCTCACTGAGAGAGTCCTCTAGCGGTTGCAGGCTGTCATCAGGTTTTTGGGAGGTTTATAATTGGCAGTCCTCAGCATAGAGATGATATTGGATATTATGTTTTTGGAAAATAAAACTCATGGGGATGATATAGACACGTTGAATGTTATCGTTTTCATCTGGGTATTTTCGCACATGCATACAACATTGGAGGGCAAAAAACTTCCACACCGCTATGCTAAGCCGTGCAGTTGTGGTTGAACAATCAGACAAACATAATAAAACTTAAACCATCTTTCTGCAGATAATCGAAAAAGTCACATGACAAAGCTAACTGGGTTAGCTAAAGCTACGGGATAAAACTCCTTAGATATGACTGCCGACAGATCAGTATGGGGATATATCTGCAATTATTTGATCAACAAGCCTTCATTTTACACATCAGAACCAAGAAGACATACAGTCATTAGGACTACTCCTAGTGCTCGACTCTTCAAACACCTTTTTATTCCGATCGATCATCAACATGGCAGTTTGATGAGTCACAACAACCAAATTAGCATTCAGATAACTTCACCTAACTTCACCAAAGTACTGACATGTCATAGACATATTCACCACCCAAAGACAATAACATGTTACGAGTTATGAAGCAATTTCACGCCGAGCCAACAGTTTACACTGTGCAGGCTGCGTTAGCAGTCTGTGTAAAGAATAGTTAGCTAATGTCATTACCATCAGGCTGAGCGTAGCACCATAGCTTTTACTATAACCAGGCGGCCATAAAGTAATAAAATAATAAACTTACAGCCAACACGTAATCAGGGAACTGTTTGTACAACCAGTAACATGTAATCCATCCATCCACTCTAACTCAGCCATAGATGGCAGCGTATTTCGTCAAATGGAAAACTATTAAATATTATTACTGCACTTTTTTCTTCTATTTCTGCAGCCTACAGCACTGCACATGTTAACCATGCTGATAGATTTTTCCTTAACCGCTATGTAGCGCTGATCTGTTAACATCTGTCAGCTAACAACAACGGTAGGCAGTGGGGTACGACCTGTCTTTCTGCCTCCCAGCCGGAAGCTGAAGGGGCGGAGGCTTGGGTGTGTGATGTCACATGTCAACGTGTCTATAAAGATTAAAGAGAAGGGGCCCAAGAATGTACCCCTGAGGGATTCCACAGGTCAGAGGTGCAGAAAGGGAAATAGAATCCCATAATCATAATGAAGATTTTTCTCATTTACAGTATGCCTTTATCTCTAACCATATTCAAGCTACAAGAAGGAAATGGCAGCTTTGACCAATGAAGGAAGGTTGTGTTTTACTCTTAATTATTATTTTTTATTCATTATTTGAGGCTGAATAAACTTTAATGCTTTAAATACGAAAAAAAGTGAAAGTTTTGTTGTTTTAGTAAAAGTGAGTGGAACATGGAGGGTTAAGTGGGAGAATACTAAGTTTCCATTATTTTCAGTAAGCAGAGGTTGAGCGATAATCAGAATGTTTTACATTTAATTCCAGATCCTTCCTCTTACCTGTGGGCAAGGCACTTAACAAGGCACTCAACCCCAAGTAGTCTACCGGGCTCTGTATCGCTGTATGAACGTGTGCGCGATTGTGAGTGCGAATGGGTGAATCTGGCTGAAGTGTTAAGTGCTTTGAGTGGTCAGTATGTCCACAAAATAATTATATAAGTTCAGTCCATTTACCATTTTTAGTTAAAATTGTCTAAATAACGTGTTGTCTTTCTGCTGCTGTGTATTTACCAGGAGGAGCAGTAATGTAGCTTTAGAGATCAATCAAATCCCTTATTCACCAAGCAGACACCAGGTGGAGGTTCACTCATTATCATCATCGTCAGGCTGTTCATGTTGAGGGACACACAGCAGAGGCTATCAGACAGGTATTGAAATTAAATAGTGGTGTGTTACCATGGTTACTTTCAGTATAATGGATCAGTATGCGCCCTTGTGCTTCTCTGGATCTAATATTCTAGTATGTGCACGATTGATACAATACTGAATTCTAAAAGGGATTGAATTCCTAATGGTTTAAGAAGAGTGTAGTGTAGTTAGGAAAAAGGTCCAGGGTGGGAGACCAGTTTAAATTTATTTTTATTTTTCTATTAATTTGGCCTCAGTCAGACTCTGGGTGTGAAAGTTGAGAGGGATAAAGAAGGTAAAACAATCACTCTCTTTAGCATTAAAAAATGAAACCTTAAGAGCTTTTTTTTTATTTTTCTCACCTACATTACATCCAAAGCTGCAAAAGGAAGATGATAAAAAGGTCCAGCTGAGTTAGAGAATCATGCATGTAATTTACCGAATAGCACATAATTACATTCAGTTCAAGGTAAGACATGGTAAGATCCATGCCATGAAACATTCTGAGAAGGTGCAGATTAGCAATCAGTATCAACTCAGGTCAATGCTTCTAATAAGTGAGCTAAATCGAGAGAACGTAACTTCACATAAGCACAGTAGAGAGGTAATGTTCTGCAGAAAACAGCAGTGTTTTTTTGTGCTCAGTGCAAAATGTTGGTTACATAAAATAATTTGGGGAAGAAGTGAAGTAATCCTGGCGGTAAAATAAAGAGAGTGAAGATGGAAGTCTGCATACAGACAGAATGGCAGAACAGGAGATGCTTTAAGAATGTTAAAGAAGGCTGAACTGAAGCCCAAATTGGAGAGAACTTAGATCAGCAACAGGAGAAGCTTCTTTGGACTTCCAGCTTCAGCTGACTCACACATCCAGTCAGAGCTAAGAATGTCCTAGCTAGTAGAATTCATAATGGAGATTTTTTTCCTCTGCACTTTTTCCTGTTATTTTTAATTCTAGACTGAAAACAATCCCTTTTGAGCTTGAACTGTTAGAGAGCCAAAAAAGATTTGGTTTGGTCTTTTTTTTTCATGGTGACAGCCAGGAGCAAATGCTTTTGTTGCAAAGCAATCCCTAATTTTGGCATTGGACCTGTGTGGGTATAGCTTCAGGCCAGCCATGGGGAAAATTAGAAACAATTAACTACCGGACGTAAGCTGCGTCAGGATAATATTTTTAATTGAAAAACAGGACATGCTGCAGCGTTAGCATAATAATTCCAGATATATTCTCTCCAGAGACTAGAGAGTAGAATTTGAAGGTTTTCCACTCAGTTCGGGTTACGGAGCTTCCAGTGAAGTGATTTGAGTCACCGCTGTGGAACAGGAAGAGTTAAAGGCAATAGTTCTGGTGGATAGGATTATCCAACCATCAGAACTCCCTGTTTGCTTGTGATGTTCAGGATTTTTTTTCACAACTTGACGTGTCTTTTCAAACACCAAGTTGGTCGTGGCAGATGGCTGCTCGTCCTGAGACAGGTTCTGGTTTTGCTTAAGGTTTCTTCCTGTTAAAGGGGAGTTTTTCCTCTCCTCTATCGCTTCATGCTTAGTCAGAATGAGGGATTGCTGTTAACGACACAACTGGCGACTGTCTACTGGTGCTTGATTTTTGTTTAGGAGGAGTGAATGCAGCCAGTTAACGTCTCGATGCTATCTGCTGGGATTTGTTAGAAAGCTGATAGGGATAATGAGCTGAAGGTAATGCACTGTTTAATAAGTAGGATAAACTGGAATGTATGTATGATCATAGGAGGGTTGTAGCTACTTACATTTACTGAGTAACTACGGAAAGAAAACTTACTTTTAGGAGTACATTTATTACACTATTCTCTTTACTTCTATTTAAGTAATATTATTATAAGGTATTGGTACTCTTGAGCATAACTTCTAGATACTCATCCCAACTAAAGTAACTTCAGTGAATGAAGAAATATGTCAAGCCAAAATGCATGAGACACAGAAACACATGTACAGTTTATGTAAAAGTGAGACCTCTTGTTTTTCCCCAAGCTTTATTGTTTTTTGCTGAGCCTGCTGCGATATTTGGGCACAGTGAATATGTGATAAACCCCATATATTGTCAATAGAAGTACTTTACCCTAGGGCTGGATGATAATTCGATAGCAGTATGTATCGATCGATAGACGTGTGGTGCTACAGAAAAAAAGGGGTCAGCTCTCAGTGACTGGGCTGCAGTGTTGAGAGCTCTGTGTGTCTACACTCTGATGACTAGCTGGTTAGCTTTAGCCAACAGCTGAACAAGAGCTGAAGTGAATTTGAATAAGCTTTATTGGCAAACTAAACCAAAGGTTTCAGCCATTAATATTTTTGTTTAAAAGATTAAAAAGCATCAAGATCAGCCTTTAATTTAAATTACTAACATAATTAAAAAATATATTTCATATAATGGTTAATAACATTACTTTTCTTTGTATTTTCTGATGGTACTCAAGTCTCTTGATTTGATTTTGTCTTACAAATTTAGTCATGATAAAAAGAAGTGTTTGAAAAATTAATTAATAAAATTCTTAATTAAAATTAGTTCATTGAAGAATAAGAAAATGACCAGGGAGGCACTTAAAATATATATTTTACATTATGTGATATTTATCAATAATTATCAATATTTATCAATATGACTATTTCTTTATCGATATGCTCCTTTTCTATATCATCCATTGTATATATCCATATACCTGGTCTCTCGCCCGATGACTGCCGATGATTGATCGTTGTTGTTTTTTTGCCTGGCACCTTGTGACATTGTTGCACCAAACCAAGGGTAAAGCTCTACAGAAATAAATGTGGACTTAAATACCAAATTTCAATATACTTTGTGGATAATTGTCGTTTCCCACATTGACTCTTGGAGCTCAGCCTGCGTGATGATGGATTGTCAGTGTGGTTTCGTACGAAAGTGTTCTTATAATTCTTTACATAAGGTGCAAAGCACACAAGCTATCTTAACCAGCTCATTAACTTTTAATTTCCCATTTGAGTAAGTCAGAAAATAGAATACAATAAGTTTTGTTTGATGTTTGGTGACTGTCATGAAGAAGAACCCGAGAAAAGCCAAAACAACAACATCAAAAACAAACTTTTTGGGAAATAATCCTGAATGAGCAAATAGATACCTGACTGCTATGGTCCAAAGTGTCAGTTTGCAGTTCTTAATATATGAATGAAATATATAAATATCTCACACAGTTCTTTGCTTCAAATGCCTATTAAAGTAGTCCAACTCCTCTTCTCCCTCATGTTTCCTCTCTCTCCATCCAGAGCTAATAGATGGGACCCCCACCCTGAAAATCAACCATGGCTCTGGCACGCTTGTGCTCCAGCTGCCAGGGAACGTCAATGTGGCAGACAGGCGCTGGCATCGGCTGGACGTCCGTAGCAACAGCAAGGTGAGAGGCCTCATCTGACGCAGCATACATACCAGGTGTTATCACGCTATTCTATAAGGCTGCAGGTGATTCACAAAACACCCCTTAAATAAATATTCTTGCATGCAGAGATTTAGCCATTAGTGCTTTAGCCATTTATGAGATTGATAACATTTGGAATTCCATCATAAAGTCAGTTGATACATGTTCTTACAATGTAAAACATGCTTTTAGTGTTTTCTTTGCAGTCGGTTTTTAATTTTTTAAATATTTTATAGTAGTATAAACCGGCACACTGAAATCACGAGATGGTCTGGGGGCAGTCAGCCTGTTTTTAGGTTGATGATGCAGCAGGGTCATATTTAAGGAACATCAAGTCCTCAGCGTTGGCCTCAGTTTGACATCAGTAATCGTACATTTATGTTTATGATATTGAGCGTGAGGGCAGCTCGGATCCTTCTTTGCTTATTGAAAACCCGCTTCAAGGTTCATATAAAAATAAATCCATTTGGAACAACCAGCATTGAGGAAAACATGCCGGATTACACACTTCTTTCCTGGCTTTGCTTTATTACGCATATACATATTTTCTAAAAATATATTTTTAAAGTAGAGAAACAAAACCTGAGTAGATACAAAAAAAGCTAATCTCAAATAGTCTTATCATTCGTTGAAGGAAAAATCTATCCAACATAGCTTGGTGTAGAAAAGTAACTGCCCCTTAAATCTAATACCCAGGGGTATAAGGGTACACCAAACGTCTTGGTTGGGTACATACCATGGTTCAGTCTCTCTTATGTGTAACGATATTTTAAGACCGGGTTGCAGGTTAGAGCCCTCCTTGTTTTTATTTTTTGTAAAAAGGTACTCATAGATACATTATTTTGGCTTTAAGAGACTTTTGTGAGTAAAATTTAATCTCTGCCTCCAGACCAGACATGAAAACTATATATTTGAATTCCATCTCTGACTCAGAAGAAACGTTAAAAGTTTACAACCACATATATGATGGTGCACAACCATATAACTCTACGAGCCTGCTGCTGTCTGCCCCAGAGAGCAGAGAGAGGCCAGGGGGAAAATTAATGATTTTCACATATTGCTAAGCAAAACTAAGGTTTTTTGTGATTCAAAAAACCCTCATATCACATTGCTTCTAATCTTTGATATCATCCTTTCAAATAAGTTGTTAATTAGCATGGATCCCGTCTGTGTGGAGCTGAGCCTCTGATCGATCCGTGATCGTGTCTCCCACCTGCTATAGGTCCAGAAGCAGCTGCTAATAGTGGGCCGACGAAGCCTTATGCATCTGATCTTACTTTTTGTATCCAGTGTTATGCTCGATCACATCATAGGGATGGTAATCTTCGGGTCTGAAGTGAGCACGTCCAACGGTCATGTTTTACACAGCAGAAGCAGAGGTGAAGTCCTGTCGGCTACACAAAATGCACTTAGGGAAGGAAGATGGTGGTGGTTTTTTTTTTCTATAGATTTTTTTAATTAGGCCAATCATAAACCTTAATTTGCTGTTTGTAGCCAGATGATGGGTGACCTGTCGGCACGCTTGTGATCTGAAGCAGCAACATTGTCCCAGACCCTGACACTCACACCACCGTCTTTAATTGTATCATATAATGCTGTTTTTCTCCATTGCTCTGTTAGGTTTATGGGATGCATATAACAGGACACAAACCTTTGGAAATGTCTCAATTAGACAGCATAGTGTCCCAAAGATCATCAAAATGTTTGTTGTCTAATCTAAAGTTGGGACTTTGTGTTCCTTCTGGCCTACAGAGGTTTGTACTTGGAGTAACGAACACTGATCCTCACTGAGGAAAATGAAGTCTGCAGTGCTTTCAGCTACCTCCTGGATGAGCTTTTAAGGCTCTCCTGTAGTAGTTTTGGTAGCCTGGCCGCATCAAGGAAGGTTCATCGATGTTTCATATTTTCCCTGTTTAATAACTCTCATTGCCAAAAGCCTTTAAAAAAATGTGTAAACTTTTCCATACTGATAAATGCAATTTGTTGTTTTGTTCTGTATTTTTTTAGGCTGGGAATGATTAATTGCTTTTTAGATATTTTACACAGAGAGCATCTTTTACACTACATCATGATGACAAGTTCTGTTGAACGTTTTACATACACGCCCAGATTATTTTCTAAGATGTGAAATCAAGAAATAACTTAAATTTTCTTGGAAATTTGTATTTAATTTATGAGTTAACAGAAACATATGTTCACATCAGGCAAGGTGGGTTTGGATTGGTCTTTTTTCTTAAATAAAATCAGATCTGGAAACTCATTTAAAGGCAAAACCTGAAGAAATCTTTAAAAAAGGGTAAATCTTTTTCCCCTGCACTGTGTAATGTAGTGGTAATGGTACTTATTAGAAACCACGAGTATGTTCTTAGTAGTGATGGCTGATCTCTTTAATCTCCCAATTCTAACCATTCTTTAGAACAGTTTATTGTTTTTATCTGTTTTTAAAAAATATACTAAATCAGATTGGTTCATTTTTTTCATATTCTTTTTTATAGCTTAATAACCAGAGAAAAGTGCACCATTACAATTACATCACATACATATGACTAATTCAGATAATAGACTCAGAAATTACTCAATTTTGCTTCATACAAGCCTAATTATTTCCATCCAAACAAGGTAGATGGGAGTGATTTACTGTTAAGAATACGTCTCAGCTGTACAGTACAAAGGCAGATAATTGCAGTAAAAGTGAGACAGATGGTTCCAGTAGTCTCCTTTGACACTTTCAAGTGAAATGAATTCACTAAATTAGGCTCATCTTCGTTTGACTGAGAACTGCCTGAAGCTTTTCACCTCCAAGGATTTTGCACACATTCACTTCTTCAGAGTTTTATTCTTCCCTCTTCAATATCAACAAGACTTTTGGAGATTCTATTTTTAGAGACTTTGATATACCCAAGCTCGACAACTTTGAGCTTTACTGTCTTACTTTGAGTATAGGAAGTAGCTGGACTGGATTCATGTCTGCTTCCTTTCATCCTAACATACCAACCCCACCCTATAGGGGTTGGACTTCTGTATAGATAGAAGGAATATAATGCAGGATCCCATTTTGTGTGTCTAAAACTTTATCCCTCTGAACTTTTTTATTTTCAATTTTAACTCTAAAGCTTTAATCTAAGTTAGGCTGGTTGTCCTCTACCGGATCTAGTTATGTACACTTTGTCTGCTGGCAGTGAGAGAGCCGCCCTACTTGCCGTTCATGTACGGTAGCCTGCAGCTTGTTAAGAAGTGTTACGGATAGTGTGAGAGAGGGGGGAAAAAGCCTCTGCTCTCCCAAAACTCTGTGAACGGTGCAACTGTGAAAAGCTTTAATGCATTAAATGTGTTTCACCGAAACAGACTTCCTTTACAGTTGTTGTAGAGGAGAGAAAAACTGCAGGTCAATTGTTCTTTTTTTAGCAGTTACTCTGAAACAAAATAAAACGTTCTCCTTAACCTCAAAATATGTTATTCAATGCTAAATAACAGGGACTAATGGCTTCAGATAAAGAATTAGTTTAAAAGTCTCATTCATTGAGAAACCGTGTAACAATTTTTCAAATATGATCAGTCACTCTGAATTGCATATGCGTGCTGCATGTGAATACTTTCTCCAACCCTCGCTGGACAGCAAAAAGGAGTGAAATGGAAAAGCTAGTTTCTTCTACTGTATTTCACAGAGACAATTAGTATTCAAGGTCTTGTCTGGCTTGGCTTGTGACCGCAAATGGAAAGAGCAGAGTGCGTCTCAAGTAGAACATGTTCTTCACGTGGGAACACATGTTATCCCATGTGGTACATGGTAAACCACATGTGTAGCACATATGGACCAGGACTTCATATGTTTAGTTTTACATGGGTTTCACACAATAAATGTCACATATACTGTAGCTTTCATGTGGAAAATAACATGTTTCCCATGTGGTTTACATGTTATTCCATGGGCTTCACATGTGATTGTCCATTATTTCACATGTGATTGTCCATGGGTTTCACATTTTATTTGCAGGAAAATGTTCCAAATTTACATGGGAAAGAAGTGTGAAACACATGATTAGATGTGTTTCACACATCTTTATTTTTCTTACATATTTTGACGTGAATTTCATATGTGTCAAAGATTTTTCACATGTGTTTTTTCACCATGTGTTTTTTTCATAAGTGTCTGCTTGTTGAAGCTAACCATTAGCAACTCTGCAACATGGCGGAACATGTTCAGGTTAATGTGTAGATTTGACCTGAATTTGTATTTGGAACACCACCACTGAAGTAAGTTAGCTTAGTTATTTGTTCAGCAGTGTTACAATCGCATTGCTGTTATTCAGTTAGTGCCAAAACATTTGCATATCATGAATAGTAAGAGCAAGACCTCTCATGAAACAGGAGCGGCAAGAAAACTACTAACAAGGCATCCATTCAAACTAGAAACCGCAACAGAGTTATAAAAAAAAAAATAAAAAAAAGTCCTTTAAAGCTTAAACCATCAATTTTCTGTGGCCCAAATACAAATACTGAAAATCCCTCTGGACCATTAACAATGTTTTATGCATGTGCTTTTCTTGTCCTTTAGGTCATGTTTCAGTAGAAGTTTGTTAAAGTTGAAAACGTAACCTTTATATTCCTGGAGTTCGTCCATATCTTTATTTACAATTTAAAAAAAAATCTGATTTAAATTGTGAGTTGATACATATAAATTGTCCTACCTTAAAGATGTGAAACTAATCAATTCTCAATTTGATAAGCTTGACTTATCTTCTGGCTGATTGGATGAAAACTGTTCAGAACTACTGGCTGTAGAATCAGTGGGTGGAGCTAAAGCTAGGTCGAGCCTATTAAATGTCTCTAGGCCTATATATGGAATTAAATGTGTTTTGTAGACTGCTCTGTCTTCTTGAACCCCAGACAGTCGTAGCAGATGGATGGCCGATTGTACTGAGCCAGGGTCAGGTTCTGGTTCTGCTAGAGGTTTCTTCTTGTTAAAGGGGAGTTTTTCCTCTCCACTGTCGCTACATGCTTGCTCGGTGTGAGGTATTGCTTTGGTTGGAGTCTTTATCAATGGACCAGAACTGCAAGTCAACAATTGATTAAATTACTTTTTTTCAATAAATCAGCTTCGGGGAATGAATGTCTTGTGATATGTTTTCTTTGGAAAAAATGCTCTTGCACTCCTGTATCAGGAGGTTGAAGTCTGTGTGAGGAATCGGTGGGCAAAAATGACAGGATTAAGAGTCTCACTGATTAAAACTCATGACTTTGCAAATGTATCACCTCTGATTGGCTTACAACACTGTGACTCATTGCTGCCTTCAAACAAATAATTAACTTAACTTCCTTCACAGCTGGTGTTCCAAAGACAAATTCCAACCGTTTCTTCTTCAGCACTTCCTTCTTGGGTAAAAAATATGATGCTGATACGTTATCACCACAAAGGACAAAAGCCTGATCACGTTCCACCATGTTTAGAAGTTAATACGGGTTAGCTAGCGGAGACATACTCTGCTCTCTTATGACAGCAAAATCAATTTAGCTTTCCTGTGAATACTAATTTTCTCTGTTACTTGGACAAGACTGGCTTTTTCTGCTCGTCTTTCTCTGCTATATCCTTTTTTCGGCTAATACCGGAAATTGTGGTGGGAGAATTTTTCTGATGCAGCGTGCATAGGCAACTCAGAGTAACCCCTCCTCTCCACCGGACGTCCGGGCGGCATGTAATGTCAGTGAAGTGTAATACGCGGCTGATAGCCGCCATTACAGTCAATGCGAACGTTTCCACTGGGCGCGAAGCAGCGTGAATCGGACGCATCCCAGGAGAGTTCTGTTGTGACCCTCTCCTAAATATAAATGGAAGTTCTATAAGCACTATGCTTCTAAAACATGTCAAGCTCAGCAGTTCGTATCAGACAGGAAATCAGGTGTTCTAGCAAATTGAAACACCTGGACGTTTCAAAATAAAGGGCACTTACCGATTGTTTGACTACGAAAAAAAAAAATACCAAAACATCACTTCCTGTGACATCAAGGTTGAAGTCAGTCAGCCTGTGGATCTAATTTGCAAGGTTTTTTTTAATCACGGGTAATGAGTAGTTAAGCCTTAAAGTGAAGAATCACCAAGTTTATATGATGCCATTGATCAATTTCACAATGATACCATAAAAAAGATAAGGCACTGACTGAAAACTCTGCAGTTCTGTTTGTGGATGATGAGTTTATGATCATTATTAATATATAATTACATATTTTCTCTACACACCACCCTTTAAGTGATGCAATTGCAATTATCCTGTGATTCTGTGATCTGCTGGGACTAGCTGGGAGTTATGCACTTACAAAACGCTCCCGATGGTGATTTCACGAGTAAAATACCAAATGTATTTCAATAAAACAACTTTTACACAGTTTATCAGTCACCTTTAAAAATCTGTGGGTTTTGTGCGACATTTAAAGTGATTATAAGTCTGTTTAATGGTGTCACAGTTGTATGTTGATTACATGTTATAGCTGCAGAACGCTGCACTGTAAATCTCACCTCTTCTCTCAAATTTAAATTGATAAAACAGGAAGTTTGCATCTGTCAAAATTGATAACTGCCACACATTTCCACAGAGCTTGCAGTAAATCTATAGCATGTCATTGCTCTGACAGAATTATTCATTACAGCTTCGTTGCTGAAAATAATGGCTTTACATCTACATCTTACAACGTTTGGACATGGTGGTGTCCTGCTTAATTTTCATGGACATAATTTATATCACTGTTTTGGATCTCACCTTGAAATGACCCAGAGTAAAATGGATGATTTCAGGGGAAAATACGTTGTCAAAATGCAGCTTGTTATTTTGAACCTACTACACTAAAACCAAATCATAATCTGTAGTAGGCAGGGCTGATGGTAATATAAATCTGAAATGCTAAGCCCCTTCCGATCAAACAAAGCTCCATTCCTAAGATTCAATGTGAAACTAACAAGCAGACGTAGTCGTCCTGGGACACATTACTTTTCTACGACATTACAGGCATGACCATACCCCTCTATCATGCAATCTAAATATATACGCATCAAATCAATTAAAATAAGCACCTTGACATACCCACATAAAAACATTAATAGATATTCTTTTCAAATTTTAAATGCAAGTAGTTAACAAGTTATTTTGTCGACATATAGTTTGTTTTAGTCCCCAACTACCTACTGTCGCTATAGACCCTTTTATTTTCACAAAGAAACTTTAGGCCAGGACAAAGAAATAATTTTTTTCTGTGAGTTCTAAAGTGACAAATATTTTATTAGTCTTATCTACAGTGATTCTAACTGCTATGGGTGAAACTAGAGGGTGTTACTTTTACAAAGAGCCCAAGCATGTTTTTATACTTCATAGGGTTGAATAACAGCAAAACTTCTGATTTGGAGAGGTCATATTACATGTGATTTAGCCAAATGACCCCTTTTGATAAGGAGCTACAAGTACTACCTCCCTAATATACACCTAAAGAATAATTTTCATCCTGATAGATGCAGTGGAAATAGAGGCGGGTAAAGAAAACTGCCTCTGCTCTCTTGAGTGGGTTTCTAAGTTGGAAACATTGACCTTAGTCCACCACCAAACCACTAAAATACATCTAAAAGTTGTACCCACCCATTACCCAAATACAAGATTCATCTTTCCTCCATATAAATACATAAATACAAAAAATGCTAGAATTCATTTTAGTTTTATAAATATATATATATATATATATATATAAACTCCTGAGTATGCCTCCTATCACTGCATGTATTTACAGATAATATTTTGCTTCAACGGATAGGAATATTCTAAACTGTGTGAATGCAAGACCGCTTTGGGATTTTTTTGTTATTGCAACTGGGATTAATCTACTTCACAGTGGCGTTATTTTAAATCAAATATGAATCTATTCATTTGTCCTGAATAGTGAGCGGAAGCTTACCCAAGCTGGTGATTTGACAGCTTGAGATCCAAAGCAGCAAGGACGCTGCTGTTTTCTGCAGATTTTCAGCAGCCAAAGCCACAAGTGGTATTATTCTAACCCCACTGTAATTTAGTATGGGAGGAAAATGCAGCAACAAACTGTGACAAACGGTTCCAAAGATCATAGTGCTTTTATAAGTGCTGCCATCGATGTAGTGATACACCTTGAATTTTTTCATATTCTGTCACCTTTTAGCTTCCAATTTAATGTTTTTAAGTTAGATTTTCTTGGGATTTTACAATTTAGATTAAGAAATGATACATGGGTTTGCTATAAAATCTATAGTATATGACTGACTGGAAATTTTATTGGATTTTTTATTTTTATTATTAAATATAATCGTATAACCCGACATAAGCAGAGTAGAAAACAGTATAATCTCTGGAAAAAAGCCAGGGCTAATGTTTAGAAAAATGTAAAGATCTGTAAAGATCTGATGCCTACTGCACATGGACATTTCCCCAACTCCCCTTGCCTGCATTAGACACAGAAAGAAATTGATGGCAAAAACAAGTGGGTAGAAAAAAACCCACTTCCTTCTATGTCACAGGAAAAAAAACCTGTATTCATGGTCTTGCCTACCTTGGCATACAACCAGCCATGAGAAGGCTGTGAGGATTTTGCAGCCAGGGGAGAGCAGGGCTACCTCTGCTAGTAGAAATGAACCATTAGCAACTCCACAGCATGGTGGAACACGTCCTGGCTTTTTTTTTTTTGTGGAGATAAAACATCAATGTTTTATGTTTTACCCAAGAAAGAAGAACTGAGAAAGAAACTCTTAGAATTTTCCTTTGAACACCACCAGTGATGTAAGCAATGGTGGTTATCAGTTTGAAGGCAGCATAAGACTTGCATTGCTGTTAGCTAATCAGAGGTGATACCTTAGCATATCATGAATAATAATGAGTAATGCTTGTAATACTTATGTTTCTCCCACCCACTCATCCAACAAACTGCAACCTCCTGAAACAGGACAGAGATACATTTCTCCACATAAAACGAAACTCACTAAATATTAATTCATATTAGAGACCGGAGTTAATTTATTGAAGAAAAAAACAAATGAATGAGACCTTTAAAATAGTGTCCATACTTGAGAGTAAAACATGCTTAAATCCCTTTGGACATATTGTGATATTTTGACAGCTTAAGCCAATAATATTTCGTTTGCAGAGGTGCGGAGACACACAGCACAATCATCCGTCAACACAAGGGTTGTCACAGGCACGCAAGGACGGACTGAGTAGAACCCAATGAGTGTACCCTTAATTATTTAACTGTCAAATACAATGAAGAGAGGATATCTGGGAATGGTCAGCCCTACATCAGCCCAGCATCATTTCACCAGAACGGTGCACTATAGTTGACAGTTGTCAATGCTGCTTTTTGGCACAAGATGCTTTAAATTGCAAGGCCAGTTTATTTAATGTGGTCTTTTGGCGATATTGAACACCAGGAGGTGTAAAGAACAACAAAACAGATAGACATTTTTGTTCCCATGCATTTTTAGAGTATTTAATGAGCTGCACTTCTAGTAAAAAGCTTCTGAGCTCAAACAAAACTCAGTCTTTCGACTATTGATCCTTGAGTTGAGATGTATATAAATTAATGTCATCGACCAGAGACACTGCAATGGTAGTCAGACCTGGCCAAGAAGGACTACACCCACTGCTGTCCTGGTGGAGAATTGCTTTGAAACACTGACACGCTGACGAAGAAGTAGAAAAAGGAAAAGACTCTGTCAATACTTGAACTTGTGTTTGCAAACTTGTTGGTGGAGAAGTGTAAACTTGTGTTTAGTTTTCCAGCTATACTTGAATGCAGCATGGACAGGGCAAGGCAATTTTATCTATATAGCACACTTTCAACACAAGGCAAATTAAGGTGCTTTACATGACTCAGTGGGAAAGAAACCAAATACATGATAAAAGTATGGAAATTAAAACAGAGAATCACAAAAAAGCATTTAGTAATTTAAGCATAAAAGACAAAGGAATGTATAATATGGAAATTAAAAACAGATAAAACATAAGATTCAATTATTGAAAACATTTAGCATTTAATTAAAAAACAACAGTTTAGGCATATTCGTATTTTTGCCGGTGTTACATGGCCGTGCGTGACCTGGTTATTGCTAATATTCCGGTTTTGAACAGGTTATTAGCTGCACGTAAATGTACTCATATTTTCAGTTGAGTCGGTCACATCAGTGCAGAGCTTGTTATGGACCTTATTACTGCTGAAAGATGACAAAGTTCTGGTTCGGTCCATCTTCCTCTTTTACTGTGGCTGCATAAGAAACCATTAATGTTCTGTTGGGATATTATTTTCTGTTTATATCATGTATTTGAGGATAAACCTTGCAGCCCAATCTGGAACTATTTTGCTAGTCTTAAAGGACCCCAACTGTCCTTAGCGAGAACTTTGAAGAGCCTTTACCCCAGAACAGAAAGAAGACAACACACAACAGAATTCTGTTTGAGTGAACGCACCTGATTCAGATGGAGCCACGACAGTGAACTTTCGTGACTAAACTTCAAAAACAGGGCATCCCAGTTTTATTTTCAGCACAACACAGAATCATAGTTGAACACACCCAGTACCTTTCCACAGTTTTTTACACTCATCGTCAGCAAAATAATCACATCTTTTCCCAAACTTTCACCGGGACCTTGAACGTTCATCCGTTGATACCTCCCTTTCACTCCCTGCTCTGCTTCCAAACTATGTTATAATAGACTCAGCTCTGTTCTCCTAGATGACCACCTGCCATATCTCAGAGTTTCCCAGGTTTCACAGGTTCACACAATTCTACTTGAGTATATGACCCTAATGACTTACATATGTATCTATTCTTACTACTTCACTGCATATAAAAATGTTTACCCAAATATATGTAGAACAGGTTATACAAAAATACATATAAAAGTGTTCACAAAGATATAATATTCTTCAGTTCCCAAAATTGGAGCTGATTTATCAAGATTCCTGATAATGTACAAAAATTGTGCGCGGCGCTAAAAATTTGCGTGAGTGTGCTGTCTTTAATTTGCGGACAATTTACTAAGATTGCTTGACCGCAGGGCTGGTTCTGGGCATAGGCAACATAGGCCGTTGCCTAGGGCGCCCACGACGGAGGGGGGGGCGCTGCTGCGGGGCGGGGCTGGGGGTTGGGATACCAGTGAACAGCAGCACGGTGCGGCAAAATGACAGAGCAGTGTGCGGTTTGTGGAAGCTCAATTTAGGAAGAGAGCAGTGATGTCAGCTCGCCCTCAGCAGGAGCAGGCGTGGTTGTTGTGACAAAGCGGGGGGCGGCATACCGGAACCTCCGTATTTTCTTTCCCGCCGTCTTGCCTTATTAAATTTTACTTATAAATTTCATATGGAAATCCTCTGCCTCTCAGTTTAAAGAAGTGCGAGAGCTGCTGCCTGCTGCAGTTACAGTGGCAGGTCTGGCAAAGTCAGCTCCGGGAGCAACAATACGATGCACCTGGTGAAGATAGAGTCGCTCAAAAACCAACTAGAAGACGTGTAAATATATCAGGTTAATGGGACAGTAAGTTTCTTTCCCTCCAGAGGAACTGGATGGGGCGCAGCATCAACACAGATAGGCGTGGTTCTGTTCACTTAGTGACTGGTGGTAGATTAAGACACGTTGGAAAAGACCGATGAAGGTAGGAAATAGTCGGTGAAGAAGTTAGTCACATTTAAAAAATCTTAAATAAGAGCTATTCTATCCGCCTCTGTCTCCCCTTGGATCAGATATTGAATTGATAATTGTATTTAATAATGTGAGACAGACCTGCTGTATTTATCCTTGAAATTAGTTGAATTCAGCCTAGTTCATATTCAAAATGGCTAAGAGAATAGATAATGGCAACAAAATTTTAAATTAAAAATAAAAAGTTTTTTTTCTTTTCTTAAATCAGTCAGTCTCAAGGAAACTACAATTCATGTGTAAGTTTTTTGAGGCCTCAGACAAGCCCATATCGGTTTGTTTCCTCTCTGCTCCAGAAAAAAAATGTTTTCTTTAATATATATGATGCGCACTGTAATTTAATCTTGATGTGCTAAATAAATAAATCAAATCAATGATTATGAGTAATAATGCCACAAAAATAATTTTTATGATTAAATGTTTACAAAAAATTTATACAGGGTTAAAAATAACTCATTTTGAGTGATGAGCAGGGGTGGATCTAGAAAGTTTTTAAAGGGGGCCAGTTATGATCTTGGGCTGTTGATGAAATCTCGCGTAGGGCGCAAAATACCCCAGGGCCGGGGTTCTCGCCAATTCTCAACAGGCGCAAGCAGCAGTATCCAAATGAGGAGTTTGCTGCCGCTAATGCGAGCTGCCCCACAGCTAGAGAGAGGAGAAATAATGCATATTGATCCATAATGCATCTTTGGCACAAAAATTAGGCTAAAATGCTGAGAATTCTGTTTTTCATTTGTCAGTAATACATGTAATTCATGCGGTGTACATGCGCTGCACTCTGCTGCAAGCACACATCGTATTGCAAGGTTAGACTGATTAAAACTGAACCATGTCTGAATTTTGTTTTTAAAGTCATATGTAATGCCAAATATCATTGTGGTATTGTACATGATAACTACATTTTATTAATTAGACTCCAGGAAGGTTAACCACTGCGTGAGAAACTAAAGAAGATCCACTAGGATCATGTGGGTTCAGCCCATCTTCCCCAGGTGGAGATGTGATGAGCGTGCATTGAGTTATGATGCGTCTTTGAGGGGAAAATGGGTACACATTCACATAACTATCAGGTTTATAGCCATTTGAGTGTTAATGACTTTAAGGTTATATTTTTGTGTGTATGGCATTTTCTGTTTGTCAATAATAAACTAATGTTTAATGTTGTAGCGCAAAATTAAGACGTGCTTTTCAGAAGTGCTCAAATAAGACGCTAAATTAGCCAGCGCAAACATTTTTATGCTTCGCAAATCACACTGCGCCTGGAACGCCTACTTATTTACCTGTTCTCCTCCCAATATTTTGCGTCTTCTTACAGAAACGCCCAGATTGCATATTCATCAAGGGCAGCATGTATTGCGTGCGTCTTGCTGCGGGTTTATCAGGCGCAATGTGCTCGGCGCCGTGTTGATAGATCAGCCAGAGCCTGTTTTTGGGATTCTGTGCTGTTTGTGCGGGTTTTAACAAGCGCAAACCGTTGATAAATCAGGCCCATAGAGTTTAGTGATAGATAGGAGTCCTTTCTGCTTTGTTTCGGTTTCACTGTACCTGTGTTCAAGTAGAAAACAGCTGGATATGTTCGGTACATGTGGATACAGAACCAACATGTACCATTACACTCAGAGTAAATAGTGATCACTTGTGGATAATGTGATGGAAATATTTCAAGGTAATGCGAATGAATTAATTGATTAATTACATGTTACCAAAGGCATCTAGAGAAAATGTTGGAAAATAATCAGAGTGTTTAAACAGACGTCAGTGAGGAGGCCTCTGACCTCGTTCCTCTTTGCTGCAGTGAGAAAGGTTCTGTTAACGTTGAGGGACTAGACATAAAGACATAACATAGTTGTGCTTGAGGCAGATGGGTTTCAGTCATGGAAGGATCCGGAGGAGTTGGAGCTTCTACCCAGCTCTGGGTCCCTGTGCAAGAATCTCTTTAATAAATATAAATCAGGACTTCAGTTTCATTCCTTTTTAAAGAAAAGGGGCATATTTTGTTTTTTTAACACTGACAACCAGTCTTGTCTGTTGTGTAAAGAATAACAAAAGACATCAGATGCACCCCTGAAGTAAACAGTACAGAAACAGTAAATCACTGCACCCACGATTGTTGTACCACTAAAAGGCCACAAGCAGGCAACTGTAATTACATTTGTTACAATGCCGAGAAAGAATGGTTGGTTTTGTTTGCTGTTTTGTTACATTCATTCTCAAGAACATACCCCCGTTTTGTTTCCTCCCCAGGAAGTTCGTTTCACCCTGGATCGATGCTCAGGGGCTGCAGTAATGGAGATGGAGGGTCTGGGTAGCTGGCTGACCACTGAGGACCACTCCTCCTGTGAAGTGACGGGTGTTACACCCAACACTGACAGGTACTTTCAAAAATCTCAGCAAGCATAAACTGGTTGTATCTCATTTTTCAAATGGAAACTAAGGAGGAATTAGAGCCAGCTTTAACTGTGATGTTTTACATTTCGAGACATATTAAAAATCGAAACAGCGGATATGCATAACATCAGATATATGTAAATTATTGAAACACTAGGAAGCTGTTTGTGAAAAACTAAGTGCACTACATGGATTTGTAGTTTCGCAGAACTACTTTTAGCAACAACGAGTTGACGTATTGCTGGATTTCATGTCCAACTTGTTTACGGTGGGGGCACGGGGCTTGAAAGAAGTGAATGATTGTCGGTGCAGAACGATGATTCCAAACTACTGGGAAATGGCTGAATAGTCAACAAAAGCCAGTAGCAATTGTTTCCCTAAAACCATTGAGGTCTTTCTCAGTTTCACATATCGGTTCTTTTTTGTTTGTTTTTTTAAGTAAAGTTTTTCTGAAGCCCTCAATGTGGAAACGACTTTATTAACTCTCAGTGCTTAACATTTTAATATCCCTGCACTTATAAAACTTTGTTTATAACAAAAGATACACTGTAAATATCCGCATAAATCCCTTTAAATTTTCTTTTAAGCCAGTTTGGATTTAACTTTTTTTATAACCTTTTTTTACATATCTTTCATAAATGTATTTCAAATAAAGTTCAATTCCAGCAGCTTTGCAAAATTATAATATGTAGTGTTCTATGAAAATCAAAGAATTAATCCAAGTTATAAGTCTTTGCAAACAGCAAGAGAAGCTTGTTACAGCCATGAAAGGGTTATTCTCATCGAGCTTCATTTCTTGCTCTGATAACGTCTTTCTGCTGATAACGTCTTTGGGTATTTGTTTCATTTGACTATTTTCTATTTGGGTGCCCGATCATGTGATCAATACTTCCACACCCCATGGTGGCCATCGTCACCCTTTCAGTCAGCTAGCACATTGTGAGGCTCCCAGTAGTTGAAACAAAGTTATCATACCATTAACATGATGGGTTTTTTTTTACATTTTTTGACACCGGTGGACGGAAGACGGGTGGGAAGACATGCAGCAAAAGGCACAAGGAATCAAACCCAGGACAAGGGCTATAGACTCTGCAAATGGCCACTCAGAACACTGACACTGTTTTTTTCCTGTTGATTATTGCCTATTAAAAAGTCAATTTACAGATTTTATTGCTAGACTGAGTTGGGAAACATTCCCTTGGTTGCTCTGTCTGCATGTAGTGAGGTTTGCATAACGGTGACAGAAGGCTCTATTAGAGACTGGTCTCAAGTCTCCGTACCCTGCAGACAACACATGCAATGCTGTTTAAATAGATTAGATTTTGTCAGACCCATAGTGGGTGAGACCACAGTGATACCTCCTTACACACAGACACGCACACACACACACAAGTTCATATTTCTACCAATATAAGGACTTGGATTTGACTAATCCTAACCCTCCATTCATTTTAGTTACTGCATTTCAGTCTAGCCAAGGATTTGACCCCTAACCCTAATTATTACCAGAAATTTCCTAACTCTGACCTCAACTAAAACTTAATTCACACCATACCTCTGAACATAATCCTAAAAAACGGGGTCCACTTCATTAGGACCGTGGCTGTGGTCCCCATAAGGCCGGTCGGTCTTCAAAAAGTTAGTGAATATGCCGCAGAAGGTCCTAAATAGGATATCTAAACAAGTACATATACACTCATAATTAGACAGGGTTGAAACTGGAGTACCCTGAGTTGTGACTCAAACCAAAGGAGAATGGTCTGTTCAAATTGTATTCAGAACTCAGAAATTCCAACTTCATAGTCAGAAAAATCAACTGGAATAACCCCTCAAAATCTGACTTCCCACTCGAACTCTCTGATCTTTTTTCACACCCCGACTTCCACTTTGACAACAGTAGCTGTGGTGGAAACATATTTATTTTACAAGATAGAGTTGTAAGAGTGTGTCTGAAATCAATACGACATGTAGAACCTGCAAAAAAGAGCCTAAACTTAGAGTAAAATTCAGTTTGAATTATAAAAGTACAGCTGTAAAAAATGTTTGTAAGAGTGACTACCAACAATGGCTACCTGGGTGTCGAATTGGGATTGGCGCCATATTGAATTCCCGATTTATGTGACTAGGTTAACGGGAACGGTGTTTACATGAGTGTGACTTCAAACCCTGCACCGAGTACTGACTTCCGAGGGAAATGGAACGTACTCTAGCATGCTGACTCCACCCAGAAAGCAACTCTATACACAGCCGTGCACACTAGAACCTTTGTAATCACTTGAGTCATTAAGGGCTTCTAATGGCATGACATAAAATAAAATATTTTTAACATATTTGTTTTAATTAAGTAGACATTAAATTCCTTTGAAATGTAATTTTTAGAAGCTGAAACTGAAATATTACATATCATTTTTTCCCCACTTTTATATATTACACTTTTTGACTCAAAATACTGCATGCTTTCAGAAGGTGATGTCTGTTATCGGTGCTGGTCGTTATGTGTCTCCATGCCTCTGTGTGTTTCTTCAGACACCTAAACGTGAGTCAAGTGCTCCAGCTCGGAGGTGTGAACGAGGACATCCCCTACATCTACCCTCAGCTTCAGCACAAACACTTCACTGGCTGCATCCGCAACCTCATTGTGGACAGCAAGGTAATATACTGGCCGTTATCCACACACAAACACACACACAACCTCATATATGACCAAACAAATCACTTAAACATCAGCAGGCAAGCAAACTCACACCTGCACTCTTGCTGATAAATGCATTAGTACCACATTTTGACATTCCCAGTGCCCTTTTACAATGTCAGATAGGTTTTTAAGCTTTTAACTGGAACCTCAAAGTCTTTTCAGGCACTACAAACATGCTCTCTGAGAGTGAAATGGAATAACAGCCTTGGCAATCCTGGCCAGTGCACCCTTCTACCTATTCCTGCTGTGTTGTTGGACTCTATGCTCAGGCGTGACAATCCAAGTCCAGCCCTGTCTAAACCTAAATCATTTTTGCAGAAGCAGATGGCTCTAGCAGGAAATCTGAACTTCAAATAGCAATGGAATCTACTTTATCTAGTGCAGGCCTTAACTTGGTGACCAGTAAATATTTTATTTGCTTAATCCTGTACTGCATGACTATTTTTTATGGAAAAATATGCTTCACCCAAAGTTAAAGGAGCAATATGTCCGTCACAAAATTTGACCCCAAACAGATTTTAGTTTGTTGCTTCAAGCCAACATTGGGTGACAAGGCTATTCAAACACCAAGCTATTCTATAATGAGTTTTATTAAAGTCTTACTCCAGAACTTTGTGGATATTTGCCTTCTATCGCCGCTTCAGGGTTTGCGGTGTACATCGCTGTTGTAAAGAAAATCTCTATGGAGGGCATCTGAAGAGGCCGGTGTACTGACAGTTTTACAAGCTTCCTAGTCAAAAAACAACAGCAAACCTCAAACTAACGCAGGTCAGTTGGTAAACCGTCAGTACCGAGCATTAATGCTGGGCGACGAAGTACAGTATTAAGATTTTATTATTATCAATTTAATGTTACCAAGTGCCGTAAAGCTAAACTCAGTAGGTACTACTCTGAGGAGTCCTGGGAGAGAAAGTATCAGTGTGGTCTTAGCAGCGGAGCGCTCCCAGGCAGTGAAAGCTCTGATAATGAACATAATAAATGCTGCTGTGCCACAAAAGTTTTTTTATAAAACACCTGTTTAAAGGGAACCATTTTCGTTTTCAACCTGGCCCTTATTTATAGTATTCATTACATTTATTTTCTCACCCAGACACGTTTAGAGCCAGTTTGAGTCCTTCGGGAGATGTTTACTTTCATTCACGATCAGTTTATATCCATATAATGGGAGTTGTTGGGGCATCCAAAGTGCAGCCTCTAAATGAGGCATTATCTGCCAAAAAAACTCCGTCATTTCACCAATGTTTTGTTATGAATCACTAGGGCTATTCCCCTGTGACTTTGAAGTGTCTGAGACGAGCTTTGTTGTTGTCTTCAGGGGTGCTTTACAGGATTTTAATCTAAGTGTTTCCAATTTAAGCCTAGGTTGTACTACTCTGATGGCAAATTTGCACGCAGACGTATTGACGGAGACATTTTTGTTTTATGCCTCTCCATTTCTTTCTGTCCGTTCTGCATCCATTTTTCAGTATTGCAAATCAATTCTCGAAAAGGACACCAGGGGGTGGTAACTTTTCATGGCGGCTTCTGCATACCATTGCAGCGTAGTTTCTGTTTTTTCTTCAGCCTGTGAACACAATCCCTCCTCAAGGAGCAATGGGTGAGAGAAAAACAAATTTTGATTGAGCTGTAAAGGTTTTTATTAGCAGTGCAGCTCATAGAATACTCTAAAAACGCATGGAAACAAACACAGCAGTCTTTTTGTTGTTTTCCTACAACCTCCCTGTGTTCAAATTTGCCAAAAGATAAGATTAAATAAATTACCCTTTCAATATAAAGCATGTAGTGCCCAAACGCTGCATTAACTACTGATTACAGTGACTATAGAGCACCATTTTGGTGAAGCAATCACTGGCTGTTGTTGAGCCGATCAATCACAGGCATACGCTCTACGTTGACGGAGATGGATATTTAGAAAATGGACCTCTATCTAATCCGTCCTTGTGTAGGTGACGGAGAGCCCTTGCGTCGATAGATAATGGTGCTGTGTCAATCAGTCTTCATCTAAACAGAGTAGTATACACTAGGCTTTACACCAACCCCCATTGCAGCTAGTCTAGGCCGACTAGGACTGAGCATGAAAATGGAGCCTGCGAAAGCAGAACTTAGTCCACTTAGTCATTGTTTGCAGTTTAGAAACACATAAACGTGAATCATGTTGATACTTGCAAGTCGTAGAGCACAGATTGAAAGTCCTTTTCGGACTACCACTGGGATGGAGCATGGCAGTGACATAATCGACCTCGTTGAATGAGAACAACGTAGCACCTCTGAGAAACTCCAAACTCACAGGGGAATAGTGCTAGTTATTTATAACAAAAGATTGGTGAAATGAAGGAGTTTTGTGGCAGATAATGTCTTATTTAGAGGCTGCACTTTGAGTGCCTCAAAAGCTCCCAATATGGATATACTCTGATCCCGAATGGATATGAACATCTCTTGGGTGAGTTAATGAACGTAATGCATACTATAAATAAGGTTGAGGTAAAAAATAAAATAAAAACCAGTACTTTCCCTTTAAGGTATACATGTTGGGGAGTATGTCTTAACCACTACCAGCATTAACAAATAAACAATGTGATTATTTTCATAGAACATTGACACACCAAAGTACAGTACATCCAAAAATCTTTCCCTGACATTCACATTGCTGGCAGGCCAATGATAGACATGTAGACCACAGTGCTGGAGAACTGCTGTGCCTTCTGTTATTAGTGATTTTTGGGGTCACACTGAATTGCGTTTAATTATTAAACCGTCTACAATAACTTTAAGAATGCCTTCAGAGAAGAACTTTCTGAAGTATTGTAGGGGGTGACAGGATGCCATCTGCTTCCGGCAGTCTTGAATCTACCTCTTCCTGTCATGGTTCGGCCCAAGCTCCTGACCCACATGCAGAACCACACTGAGATTGTTTGACAATTCAAAGGGGTTTATTTAAATAAGAAAGTAAATAGTTCAGCTAGAGAACGTCGGGAACTGGTAGGCATTGATCCGGGGGGATGTCTGATCCTGGGAGGAGTAAGTGAGGTTTGCTGAGCGGAGACTGGGGCTTCTGGGGAGTACGGGAGGAGACGGTGTGGCTGAGGAGCGAGCAGGCAGGTAGAATGCTGGCACAACAAACTGAAGTCAACAAGAGGACCTGAGAATCACAGGATGACCTCGAGAAACTTGGATCTAGTTAATTACCTGGGAAACAAGAGGCTGGATGTACCGGTATGGTAACCATCAGGCGCTGAAGAGTTGTCAGCCAGCTCCTTATAAAGCACCAAACAGCTGATTGGGAACAGGTGGACGCAATCAGCCTGTGCAGCAACTCAGTCACAGATCCTCTCTGAAAGAGAGGACTCGCTCCGGATACAAAACCTCACATTACCCCCCCCCCTTAACGGCCGCCACTTGGCGGCTGAGAATCACCAGCCGAATAAGAGGCCTCAAAATCCCTAACCAAAGACCTATCTATAATAAAGGAACTAGGGACACAAGAACGATCCTCAGGACCGTACCCCTCCCATTCCACCAAATATTGGAACCCCCGGCCTCGACGGCGCTTGTCCAGAATCCGCCTGACCGAATAGACCAGGTGACCATCCACAATACGAGGGGGTGGAGGGGGTTCGGGCTGCGGACAAAGGGGACTAGAATGAACAGGTTTAATCAGGGAAACATGAAACACAGGGTGGATCCTTAAACTCGAGGGCAACTTAAGACGAACAGCAGAAGAACTCAGAACCCTTTCAATCTCGTAAGGACCAATAAACCGGGGAGCCAACTTCTTGTTGAGGTTTTTTAGGCGTATGTCCCGAGTGGAGAGCCACACCCTCTGACCGGGTGTATACTGGGGAGCCGGGAGCCGCCTGCGATTGGCAAAATGGGTCTGTCTGTCCGAAGCACGACGGAGGGCGGTGACAGTGTCAGCCCAAATCTTCCTGCAGCGAGTAAGATGAGAGTGAACTGAGGAAACTGATGCTCGCTGCTGGTCCGCAGGAAACAAAGGGGGTTGATAACCCAGGGAAATCTCGAAAGGGGAGAGACCAGTAGAGGAAGAGGAATGGCAATTGTGGGCGTACTCCACCCATGCGAGGTGTGTGCTCCAGGAGATTGGGTTGGAAGAGCAAAGGCAGCGGAGGGCGGCCTCAAGCTCCTGGTTCATCCGTTCTGCCTGACCATTGGTTTGCGGATGAAACCCAGAACTCAGGACCACCTTGGCACCCAACAATCTGCAAAACTCCTTCCATACGGTGGAAATGAACTGCGGACCCCTGTCCGACAAAATCTCAGCAGGAAGCCCGTGCAAGCGGAAGACATGTTTTACCAAGAGGCGGGCAGTCTCGAGGGAGGTGGGCAAGCGCCTTAAGGGCACCAAATGGCAAGCCTTGGAAAACCGGTCAACAATGGTCAGGATGACAGAGAATCCATTGGACTCAGGTAACCCAGTAATAAAATCCAAGGCTACATGTGACCAGGGACGGGACGGCACAGCCAGAGGTTGGAGCAGCCCATGGGGGGGTTGAGTGCGGCTCTTGTTGCGAGCGCAGATCTGGCAAGCCAACACATAATCCTTTACATCACTGTACAAGGTTGGCCACCAAAAGGTTCGGCGAAGAAGAGAGACTGTTCTGCCAACTCCGGGATGACAGGAGAACGGCGTCGTATGGGCCCAATGAATCAGCCGGGCTCTGACAGAGGACGGCACAAACGTGCGGTTCTTAGGACCAGAGCCAGGGTCAGGCTCGAGCCGCTGAGCTTCATGGATGGCATCCAAGATGTCCCAAGTGACAGCCCCAACAACACAGGTGGGAGGGAGGATAGTGGCGGGCGCCCTATCGTCATCCGAAGAAAACTGTCGAGACAGGGCATCGGGCTTTGTGTTTTTGGAACCAGGTCGGTATGAAATGATAAAGTTAAAACGTGAGAAAAATAGTGACCACCTGGACTGGCGAGGATTAAGCCGTTTAGCCTCCCGGAGATAAGCCAGATTCTTGTGGTCTGTCCAGACCACAATGGGATGTAGAGCACCCTCCAGCCAATGGCGCCATTCCTCAAACGCCAGTTTAACTGCCAGCAGTTCTCGGTCTCCAATGTCGTAGTTGCACTCTGCAGGGGACAGACGTCGAGAAAAAAAAGCGCACGGATGTAATTTGTCATCTTTTTCACTAACCTGGGACAGCACAGCACCCACTCCCGAATTGGATGCATCCACCTCTAGAATGAACTGTTTGGAGGTCTCAGGTTGAGAGAGGATGGGGGCGTTGACGAATTTCTCCTTTAACTTATGGAAGGCTTGGTCTGCATCGGGGGTCCAATGGAACGACTGCTTAGTGGAAGTGAGTGCGGTAAGGGGTGCGGCGGTCTGGCTTAAGTTTCGAATAAAGCGGCGGTAAAAATTAGCAAACCCCAAGAACCTCTGAAGTTGTTTCCGGGACGAAGGAATAGGCCACTCAGTAACAGCTAAAATCTTCTGGGGGTCCGGCTTCACCTGCCCGCTCTCAATGATGTAACCCAGAAATGAAACAGATGGTACGTGGAATTCACACTTCTCTGCCTTGACATACAGGTGATTCTCGAGGAGCCTCTGAAGGACTAGACGAACATGCCGTTTGTGTTCTGAGAGAGAAGGGGAAAAAATGAGTATGTCATCCAGATAGACAAACACAAAATGATTGAGAAAATCTCGGAGGACGTCATTGATTAGAGCCTGGAAAACTGCCGGAGCATTTGTCAAGCCAAAAGGCATCACCAGATACTCAAAATGTCCCAGCGGGGTCTTGAATGCTGTCTTCCACTCGTCCCCTTCTTTAATCCGGACCAGGTGATAAGCATTACGTAGGTCCAGTTTAGTAAAGATGGTCGAACCTTGGAGTGGCTCAAAAGCAGATGCGAGTAGTGGAAGGGGATACTTGTTTTTGATTGTGATATTATTCAAACCGCGGTAATCGATGCAGGGCCGTAAACTTCCATCTTTCTTGGCCACGAAGAAAAACCCCGCCCCTAATGGGGATGTGGACTTACGGATGATTCCTGCTGAAAGGGACTCGTTGATATATTTTTCCATACTCTCACTCTCTGGACGGGACAGGTTATAGAGACGGCTGGAAGGTAAGGGAGCTCCTGGGAAGAGTTCTATGGCACAGTCATAAGGCCGGTGAGGAGGTAGTGACAGAGCCTTTGTTTTACTAAAAACCTGCTGTAGGTCATGGTAATCAGGTGGTACCTTTGAGAGATCTGGCGGTTCCTCCCTAGACGCTGAAACAGGGAAAGTATCGGAGGCAACAGCGGACCGTAAGCAGGTTGATAGGCAGTAAGGGCTCCATGACTCGACCCTGTCCTCTCTCCAATTCAACAGAGGGTTGTGTTTGTCCAACCAAGGGTAACCCAGGACTATTGGGGACTGAGGAGAAGGGAAAACGAAGAAGGTTATGTGGTCTCTATGGTTACCAGAAACAACGAGCTCCATAGGTTCTGTCTGGTGAGTAATGGATGGTAGCTCCCTCCCATCCAAAGAGTTCACGAGGACGCGGGTACTCAGGGGCTTCAACTGGAGACCAAGCTGTCTGGCGAGGCAAGAATCAATCAAGTTCTGCTCACAGCCGGAATCAACCAATGCTTGAGTCTGAAGAGAAGCTGAAGAGAAAATTAACTTCACAGGTAAAAACATGCGGGATTTCCTTCCAAGGGGGCCGTCCGCCTGTACTCCCGCTACTACCGGCGGACTCCCCCTTTTGGGCGACTCAGACAGGAAGCAATGAAGTGTCCCGCCTTTCCACAATACAGGCACGCCTGGCCCTCCATACGCCGCCGACGCTCCTCGGGAGAAACTCTGAACTCTTATAGCCGAAAGTCTGCTCGAAATCTGAAATGAAATCCTTAAACGAAACATGTGGGATGGAAGAATGAGTATACTTTGATTCAGCCCAGCAGAGAGCTCGATCCCTGAACAAGCCAATTATGTAGGAAATTTTAGATGCATCATCCACAAAAGAGTGTGGAGAACGACTAAATACCAGGGAACATTGCAAAAGAAAGCCTCCACTCTTACCGATCTCCCCAGAGAAGTTCTCTGGGGTAGGAGAGGAAACACCACGGAAGTGGGGATGTAAGAGTGGAGTGGACAGTGGATCAGCAGGGGCTCCGGTTAAAGGCGGCTGAGCTTGGGGCGACAGCTTTCGGCTGATATCCTCCAAGACTCCGGATAACTGATCCAAACGCTGAAAGGTGAAGTTCTGGTGTTCACAAAGAGAACGAAGCATGGATTCATGTTTAGCAAGAATGGGACCTTGATCGGATCCAGAGCTGCGAGGTGGTTCTGCTGGGTCAGACTGGCCTGATGGTTCTGTCATGGTTCGGCCCAAGCTCCTGACCCACATGCAGAACCACACTGAGACTGTTTGACAATTCAAAGGGGTTTATTTAAATAAGAAAGTAAATAGTTCAGCTAGAGAACGTCGGGAACTGGTAGGCATTGATCCGGGGGGATGTCTGATCCTGGGAGGAGTAAGTGAGGTTTGCTGAGCGGAGACTGGGGCTTCTGGGCAGTACGGGAGGAGACGGTGTGGCTGAGAGCGAGCAGGCAGGTAGAATGCTGCACAACAAACTGAAGACAACAAGAGGACTGAGAATCACAGGAGACCACGAGAAACTTGGATCTAGTAATACCTGGGAAACAGAGGCTTGGATGTACCGGTATGGTAACCATCAGGCGCTGAAGAGTTGTCAGCCAGCTCCTTATAAAGCACCAAACAGCCGATTGGGAACAGGTGGAAGCAATCAGCCTGTGCAGCAACTCAGTCACAGATCCTCTCTGAAAGAGAGGACTCGCTCCGGATACCAAAACCTCACACTTCCTAACAGTCCCTGTCTTGTGGCTGGTGTTCTTCTGAAAAGAGAAAAATAGGTAAAATTTTGAAGTGAAAAAAGCAACAGATAAAATTGCACACACGTGCTTGTACACACACATAGGCACACACTATTACTTTAACAACTGACCCCTAACCCCCTCACTGACCCTGAGCTGCTAAGTGTCCCTCAAACCTGATTCAGGAATCAACTCCTCCATGTGCACAAGGTAATGTCTCTAACTGCACAGCATAAATGAGTACACTTATTTAACTCCATAACATGAATTAAAGGTTAATAATCTAATTTAGATCACACAATCTTCAGTTTAACTGAAATTGGTTCAAGCAAAAATGAATACAAAAACTAAAACCGCAACAAAAACTAATACATCTAGTATTTTGTATGAGGACCATGATTTTTAAGAACTGCGGCAAGTCTTCTAGGCATGGAATGAACAAGTTGGTGATATATTGCAACATCTATCTTTTTCCATTCTTCAAGAATATCCTCTTTTAGAGCCTAGTTGCTGGATGGACTTCAGAATTCCCCACAGGTTTTCAATTGGGTCCAGATCATAAGCCATACTTGGCCATTCAATCACCTTCACCCTGTTCTTCTTCAAAAATGCAACAGTAGCTTTAGATGTGTGTTTTGGATCATTATCATGTTGGAAAAGTGAACCATGACCAAGTTCATGGAGTGATGGCAGCATCTTCTCCTTCATTATAGAGCAGTACATTGTTGAGTGTGATACCATCAATGAAATCCAGCTCCCCAACAACAACAGCACTCATACAGCCCCACATAAAGACACTGCCACCACCTTGTCACTGTAGGCACCATGTATTTTTCTTTGAAATCCTCACCTTTACGACACCATACACTTTTAAACCATTAGTACCAAAAACAGTGATCTTTGTATCATCACTCCAGACTATAGAGTCCCAGTAGTCTTCATCTTTTTCAGCATGGACCGATGCATGCCAATTCCTCGGCAGTCCGGGCCGTATGGTGTCACAGGAAACAATCAATCCGGTTTGGCTTTCTACTGCTTTAGCTAACTGTAGTGAACTTGCATGGCGATTATCTTCAACCATTCTCATCAGTAGACGCTCTGTCTATATGTTACCTTCTGTGCACTTCCATCTTTATTACATTTTTGATCACTTTAGCTACAGTATTTTGACTCATACATGAAGCTTTTCTGATCTTTTTGTAGCCCTCACCTTTTTTGTAATGCCCTTTTATAGTCACCTGTCTGCTGGACACCTCTTAAATCATTAGATTTACCTGTTGTTGAATGCCTGTTCATTAAAATGTTGTAGTCTAAAGTGTGGCTTTTCTCCTAAGACTACAATTGGAGTGTACATGGGTTTGAATGAATTTGTTAGGAAAATCACTTTTTTGTGTATGTGCAAATTAACATATCTTGTTTACAATCAATGGCTCACATTTGTGGGAGTATTCTGTAATATAATATCTCATAGAAAGTGTTGATTCTAAAAGGAAACTAAAGGTTTTCTGACAAATGTAGTGGGGTGCACTCATTTATGCTGAGCGATGTATATAAAATATTTATGGACCAGTGTGAAGCATAAAAGATGGCATGTTACCTCAAGGCAATGCTATGCTGTAAAGGGTTAATTTATAGTTGCATGTGTTTTAACACAGTGCTAGGGGTGGAAAAAGGTAGTATGAGAGATACAGTACATTGCTGTAGAAATTAATTTTCTCTTCAACAGCTATTTTGTTATTTTTTGCTCTTTTTCCCCACATATGAATATTTCATTTAAGCGAAGTGTGCAGGCCTGATAACCATCTCACCTGTAGAGTAATAAACATACTTAGAAGTATATAAGTTATTAATAAGTATGTAGTCAGACAACATGAAGAACATGTGGGTCGAGACTTTAAATAAAACCAACCTGCAAGAAATAGTGGGTCAAAATCCCTTAGTAGTGAAAGACTCACAGCTAAGGTAATTGCAACTACCGGTACTTGATGGCAGCTTACCAATTATTCGGTTGAAGGGCCAACTTCTTTAATCAATCAACATGTGACAAAAGGCTAAGAAAGAAGAAATCTGTGTTGATGGCAAATACTTTTTCGTGCACTGTATATTTATTATTGTGATGTACTGAAGGCTTGGATGTTGTGTGATCTACCTTAGACAGAAATACAGCAATAGTATGTTCAAACACTGTGTACTAATGAGAGAAAATCAGCATGATCTATGTGGGCGGACTTGAAGACAATAAACTTCCAAGGAGAGGGAAGAGTAGGCGTACTGATGATTAGTAACATTGATGGACATGCTTCAGCATTGTATGCTTGTGGTTTTTCCTTTTGTGCCCTTTTTTATTAGTATTATTTTATTTTTATTTTTTACTGAATATGTTAATGCTTCACCTCCATTGCCATAGCAACATCCAATGTTTAAAACAGGATGTACGTGTCTGTGAAGAGATGAAGGTAGTTCACGTGGATATTAGCATTTATCTGTTTTTTTTTAACCCTCACAACTCCCTGTCAGCTCCATTAAACACTTAAAAAACATAACCGGTAAGCAGAGAGGAGAGGTTACTTCTCTAAGGTAGAAGTCTGAGCGAAGGAAAAAAAAAAAAAAATTCTGTCCTGTCTTTGATAATTATGCTTCTATTGCAGAGTCTCTCCTCCTCCCTCCTTAGCTGTCATTCGCCATTGTCTGCTTTTAAATCTCTCTATCCTCGTCCTGTCATTTCCCAGCTTGAATGTCTGCTCTGAGCTCTCACATTCAGATTTCAAAACTTTTTTCTCTAGTTTTGACACATCTGTCAGTCCATTTTTAGTCTAGAGAGTTGCACTTCCAACAGTTTGGTTATTGGCTTTCTGAGTGCCACTTTGAATTTGCCTTGCAGCATTGCGCCTCGGAAACATTTGACCTGTTGTAACAACATGTGGGGTCATTTTCATCTAGAATGTTAGGAACTAATGGAGCGCATGTTGGGGTGACACGTTACAACCACCAACATTCAATATATTTTAATGGGATTTTTAGTAGCTTTACAAATGAGCAGCCCACCTAAAACTGGGGTTTTCAGCCCTGCTCCTTCAGGCACTTCGTCATGCATGTTTTAGATGTTTCCACACAACTGATTCCAGTTGATGAATGTTAAACAGGCTTTTGATGAACTGTAATACTCTGAAACATGTGTGTTAAAGAGACAACCTTTTTTGACACTTTGAAGCTGTTCTTTAAGCAGAACCATGAATTTTTTGGGGGGTTGATAATTGCCCCTGAGCCCTTATAAATGGAGATGTAGAGGCTAAAGCCTAGTTTATACTTCTCCGTTTACATCGAAACAGATTGACGCAGCGCCATTATCCATTGATGCAAGGCCTCTCCGTTGCCTACAAAAGGATGTAGGTTTAGAGCCGCATTTTCTAACTATCCATCTCTGTCAACTGAGAGCGTATGCCTGTGTTGGTCAGCTCAGCAACAGCCAGAGACCGTTTCAGCATAACGGTGTTGTATAGCCGCTTCAATCACTAGTCAATGAAGCGTTTGAGTACTACATGCTTTATATATTGATGATATTTATATTGAATGTAGTTTATCTAATATGATCTTTTGGGCAATTTTGAACACAATGAAGTGTAGAGAAACAACAAAACAGGCTGCTGTGTTTATTTACATGTATTCTATGAGCTGCACTTCTAGTAAAAAGCATTACAGCTTAATCAATACTTATTTTCTGTAGTCCGTTGCTCCTTTAGGGTGGAATACATTCACAAGCTGAGGGGAAAAAAAACCCTAGTTAGCTAGAAACCACACTGCAACGGTAGGTAGACCTGCCATGAAAAGTTAACACCCCCTGCTGTCCTGGTGGCGAAATGCTTTGCAACACAGAAAAATCAACCAAGGACTATAAACGAAAAACGTCTTTGTCAATACGTCTGTGTCTGTAAGCTTGTTATCGGAGCGGTATAAACTAGGCTTAAGCCAAACTTTGAAGCCAATGTGGTGGCTGTGTTGATGGGCAAGGTTCAACAACTTCAGTCTTTCTTATCGGGTCAGCTTTTATGCCTTTATTATTCACAGTTTATTGATGTACAGTAGATTCTCAGTCATCCAGGACATGATAATCATGAGAGTTTAAATTAAGGTAATTGGACTTTTCTTGTTATCTTGAAAACCTTTCGTTTCTCATCCAAGAGAATTCCTACCTTCTGAAATGAATCCAAGACTCCCACTCCAGAAATTAGTCTTATCAAATTAGTCTTATAAAAAGTTGAGCTACTTGCTAAAATTATATTTCGGTTTTATGAAAGTTAATACTATAGGCAAAATATTGGATCAAGACTCGAAATCAGATGCGATTTGAGGTTAAAAGATCGTAGTAGGATCTGAGGCCTCAAATATTGATCGGGACATCCTGGTTTGTACTGACTAGTTTTGAACCCCTACAATGCCACAAACATCTGTTTTCTTATGTTTCCACCTGTAGGAGGCCTCTCGGCTCCCCTCTTATCCCTATATCGTGTAGACAGTTGCTAGTGAAAATCAGTACCATTGATGAATAAAAAGTATCGACAATAGTTAAGGTTCTTTAACAACAGTAAAATAGACTCCCTAAAACACTTCTGAAGGCTTCGGACTTTGGACTTGTTTGACACAACTTCTTTTTCCGGGCTCTGACATGTTTATACCCAGAACCTGACATTAATCTTACTGAATTGAGGCTGCCTGCAGTCTGTGTGTCTGTCTGAGGAACTGTAATTCTTCTCTGTTGTAGCCACGCTTTGTGCACTCAGGTGAACATTGGCACTTTGGTGTTTTGTTCAGATTCTTGCTAAGTCATTATACTGATTCACGGCCAAATTACATACAGATATGGAGTCTCTCTCTCTCTTTCTCTTGCTGTTTGGGTTACTGCTCTTAGTCATCAGTTTAATCTGATCTAACCCTGATATTTTTAAAGATGAGGAACCAATGGATAATACCTTGCTGGGCTTTAGCAGTTCCCTCTTTAGAGTCAGTTTATTGTCTTTTGCATTCCTGCATATGCTCTGCAGCACAGGAAGGCTGCACAGAGTACAGAATGTTTAAAGGACCCCTGTATGTTTGGTATTCAAAGCTCCTCCGTTCCCCTCCGCGCTGTGTGCAGCTGGTCATGCAGGTTTTTCATCAGAGGACAGGTCCTGTGCTCACTTTTATCGCTGCTAGAAAAGATGGAAAGAGAGTCCTAGTGAGTGTGTGTAAATGGAGCAACGGCGGAAAATGAGAGTGGAAATGAGGAACTTGAGCGTATGTCCTTCGGCACATTTTACATTCCCTTCTTCAGTTTTTTCCTTTCACTCTGTTTGACCTTACTGCTTTAAAGAACGTTGTCTCCCCCTGTAGCTGTGGAGCTGTTTGGATCTCCATATTGTTTGCTCCTCAAACACTGTTTTTCTCTGTTGTTGCTGAGCATTTGTGTCCCCTGTTTATAACCTTGCTCAGTTACTGGTAACTTTTTCTGGCTTTTTTGTTTTTTGTTTTACCCTACTTCCTCTCTTACATATTTGTTACTAAACAGTACTCTTCACTCCCCCCTCTCTCCTCTCCCCATTTCACCTTCTTCACCTTCTCCCATCTCATTTTCTCTGTACTTCCTACTCCTCCGTCTCCTTGCCTCTATCTCCTCCATTCAGCTGTATGATTTGGGCTCCCCGGCCGACTGGCAGTCCAGTTCCCCGGGCTGCCTCACCACTGATAGCAGCTGTGTCAACATGGGCTATCCGTCCTGTGGCCGTCGAGGTCGCTGTCATGGTGAGTGGGGCTCCTTCAGCTGCCAGTGTGTGGCCGGATACACGGGACACCAGTGTGAAGAAGGTAAGCCAGATCTTTGATTGGCTCAGAAAGAAATTCAAAAACTTTTTTTTATTTAATTGAACTTTTATGGCATAGACGGAATTAAAAACAAAGAAAAATCTTATTTGAGCCAGATTAAAAGGGAAGTATGAAAATCCTGTTTCAAGTAATGCTACAGATTCTTAAAGTGCAAGACCTAAACATTCCTTGATTGCATGTTCAAGTGGTTAAAAATATTGGCGCTGGGATGATCTATGGGTCTCGGGAGGATTTTGTTGGGCCCCCAGCCAAATTTTAAGAATAGCACTGTAGTAAGTTTACAGGTACAACACAAAGTAGGGTTAACTACACTTTTTGCTTTCATTACAATTTCATTATAAAGAAGTTCTTAAACATCTATCTACTGCATGTTTCTCAAAAGCAGACTGGGTCGCTCTTGTTTATTTAAAATGACTGATAGTGACCAGAAAAGACAAAGGAAACCGCGTGGTCTCCACTGGTTAGCTCTGGCTTAGCTTCACAGTCAGACAAAATGGTACAAGACCATTGGCCGGCCCCCCTATTGTATTTGGAAATGGGATCGCTAGCGAGTTCAGGGTCTTCCCCTCAAAACACTGACTATATCGTCACCTGGAGAAAGCGGCTCTATGGCGAGCGGCGTGTTTTGTACAGGCTCATCTCTGGTTCGTCATCCAGGGATGGCTATGAAGTAGCCAATGAGATCATTTGTAGGCTACAAGATGGCTGCTGACTCGGAGAAAGAGATGCTGGGAGACTGAGTCCATTTAATATTTACTTGACAGCCCCAACAAACGTACCTATTTGTATAGTCTATATTTTTTCCCCTGTGCTACCTTGACAACCTATAATTTTTGTTTCCACATGATTGACACATCACCTCACCGTGATGTAGACAATAGTTAGCCATAAAAACACGTTTTTATTCCTGCAAGGATAAGTTAATCTTTCACAAAGAATTTTTGCAAGTTATTCAAATATGTATGCTGGCCTAGCAGAATTTATCTTGACAAAAATTATTTTAAAAAGGAGTTCAACATTTTTAAAGCAAAGAAAGATCATTGAAAAATTGTTGGATGAAATATTTTTTTATGTGTTAACAATAAAGCTATGAAGACCATTAACATTAAATTAAGCTTAGCTTATTTATGTATTTTTTGTGAATAGAATACTAGCAGGAATTGTACCCTATCCAATAAATGGTGCCCAAAAACGCTTTTTAATACTGAGGAACAAATATGTACCTTTTAGACAATGAAAAAGGTACAGATAATTACCCTGAGGTCCATTATTTGTCCTTAGACAATGTCAATGTCTTTTTTGTACCTTGGGGCACAGAAATGTACCCTTTCTGTACCCCTATTCCTGACTGTGCATCTGCTTCACAATGTGAATATCAAGTCAGTTCAGAAATAGGTTATTTATCTCAGAGCAATATTAAATGTTCATGGGTTACACCATTTATTGCCATGAAAATATTCTAAATTCACACTGGAACTGTTATCAATATAAAGGGGGTCAGGTTTTTCACACATTTAAAATGTTTTTCAACATGTTTTCAAATGTGACCATTTATGATCTAGCTCATGAGAAACCATGTGTGTTTTTTTCTGTAAGGGACAATACCACTGAAGGACACCGGAGAATAGTGTGTGTTGTGACAAAATGTGTGATTTTGTATGAATAGTTTTGGAAGGTACTGTAAACTATTTTACTGCTCCTTCTGTTCTTATTAATCCTAACTATAAAGGAGAAACTAGCCTGAGTGCTCGGCTAACAATACCCCTCATACCTAATTATCTGTATCTGCCTCTATTTTTGCCTCTCTGAAATTCATTCTTCACGGTGTCATTCCTTCATGGCATCCTCTGAGCAGATGTTGTGTTTCCCCGTTATGGGAATTGAACATACAGGTCAGTTGCTTCTCCCTTTAAGGCTTCTTAATTACTGCTGTGTGTTGCTCACAGAGCAGCAGCTCCCATATTAAGGATCCTTCTGGCCTGGGGATGAGCTCTCCTGTCTGTGCCGACCGCATGGCTGTGGAGGCGTTCACTTGACTGCAGCTGTTGGAGAGGACTGTTGGAAGGAGATGGGATGTTTAATGATTCTGGTCCGGCAACCGCGCACACACACACATCCCTGGTTTGAGGAGTGTACCAATGCTTTCTGCTAACCGCAGCACACTGTCCCAGACTTCTCTGTCCTTTCCTCCACTGTCCTCTGCCTCAGAGTGGCACTAATTGACAGGGCTTTCTTAACAGTCCCAGAATCAGTAGAAACATAGAGAATACGTTTTTGCCATATAAATAACCCTCGACCAAGACCCTACAAACATATAGTGCTTTTTTTGTTATATTTTCTGCTTTGACCAGCAGCCAGTAAGGAGTTTCTATAACAATGAGAACAGCTGCTGCAGCCAAACGTCAAACATTCAATGATTTGATGAGCCAAAAGATGAATAGATGCATGATAAACAGCAATTAATCACTCTTGCTATTCATGTGATGACTTGTTTTCTAATTCACCCAAGAAGGCTGACATGGCTGAGTTTCAGCAACCAGTGAGACCTGCTTTGAGGGAGGAAAAAGGGTTGTTTACTTGAGCTTTAATTTGAGAACCAAAGGAAGCGATTGATTTTGGCTCATCAGGTTCAGACACTTTCAACGCCGTTCATGATGCAGAGTCTCCCTTCAGAAATTCATTCCTACTCCTCATTTGCTTCGTTTTCATACTCCTCATCATGAATGTTATTTTCCGAATTGCAAAGCTTTCCAGTCAACGAGAAGATTATCACACAGAAAACAAAAGAATTAATTACACTGAATTTATAAATCTCATGTTGTCAGACCTCTGTTCCGTTTAGGTGAGGAGTCGGTCTCTGCCTCAAGAGCAACAGTTCCGGTATATTCCCATCTGCTACAGAGTGTGTTTCTGGTGTCTTGTGGTGAAGAAAGATGTTAGTCATTCCTAAAAGTGCATAAGTGTCTTACTAAAACCGTACTTAAGCTCAGGAAAAAATATCACTTACACCAAGAAGTTTCTGATCTATCAAACTTTGAGTACGCACAGCTAGACATAATCTCCACTTTATGAACCACACTGCCTAGAAATGTGCTCAGGTGTTTTTGGATCATAGCCCCGCCTCCTACACTTCCACTTTCTGCCATGAAACGGTCAATGCCAAGTGTCTAGTGAATATTCTACATAGGCTTCAGCCGACAGATATGATCTGTTTCACAGGTAACCATGGCAACCGAGAGGCAGCAAAAATCCGGTTCCAAAGAGACTGAAGGAGACGCATGGTTGCGGAAAACCTTTTAATTTCAATCAGTTAACATTTATCTACATGGAGCTTTACTCAGCCAACGGCAACCAAAGAGTAAAAAAGAGTAAAAAGATTTTAACAATATATATATATATAGCAGCAGCACAAGCGATAAAACAAATAAGAACAATAAAGCTAAAGTTTGAATTATATGATTACTTATTGTAGAAAGTAGGGATGCACCGATACCAATTAAGGAGGTCCCAACTAGATTTTACTGCCTTTGAGTCTGAGATATTGGATTTTGAGTAGCTGCTGATACAGAGTCCAGTTCTGATAATTCTATAGGTAATACATTAAAAAAAGAAAGAAGAGTGAAGATACAGATCAAGGATTTTCCTTTTTTTATTCACCATTTTAACATTTAATAATTCTGTTAACAACAGAGCACTTTTGTGAGATACCTTGAACAATCAAGGATTAAATAACATAAATGATTCACTTTTGGAATTGAGCGCAACAGTAAATATAAAAAAGTCTAATATAGAAACGAATAGTACCTGAAACTTAATAATGAGAATGTGAATACATACCAGGGGTTGTGTTATCTAAAGATTTTCCATATTTGACACTTTTTTTCGAATGGCTGTCAGTCATTTTTACAGATTAGCATTCACACTGACCACTCGTTGCAAATGCGCAAATACTTTGACATTTTTGCACAGATTCCAAATAAATAAATCAATAAAATAACAGATTCCTTGATCTTTTAATCAAGGCATGTCGGTGACCGGGAGCTGACTGAATGTTGAAAGGTTTCTGAAACTTTAGAGCACGACTGTAGCCTTTGCGGCTGGTTAGACGTGGTATGATATTTGCCAAACAGTGGTGCCTGCTGCTTCTTTCCTCCCAGTGGCTTTTCTGCCACTGAAACATAGTTTTTACAGTGGGTTCAGAGTCTTTTAGACTTCAGATCGGTTTAATTGGAGAAATGTTTCCTTGTTTTTAAACTTAATTCCAGTCTCCAGTGTGGCGCCGCGTGAGCTCAGCATCCAGAACAAGATCTAAACCACCATGGGAATAGGGATGGGTACCGATATCCGGTGCCATTATGGCACCAGTTCTGACACAAACGGTAGTAACCAGAACGAAAAGCAGCGCACATTTCAGTGCCTCATTTCGGTAATTTGTTTTCCGGGGATGTCAAACACTATGGATTCTAGGCCTGCCATCAGCCAAGAGCTAGATCACGAGAAAAGATAAACATGACAGTCTCTTTGCAAAAAACTTCTAAAAGTTAGGGCTGTCAAAATTAAAGCACCAACCCGGGACAATTAATTCCTAAAATTAACTTTTCTTTTTAAAGCAATTAATGCATGTAAAGAATACCAACATGTTTATAATTCAGCCCGCAACAGATCAGCTCCTTCCTAACCAGACAAACTGCGGATTGTTGTGCAGGAGCATGTGTTTGTGATCCTAAATGACGTGAGCATGTAATTATTGGCATATTGGCAGTGTTGATATAATAAGTTCATACGTTGTGTGTGGGAAATGTCCGTCCGGTTTGGATATCAGCTCGCTGTGTGGTGTAGAGTTTAAATGCTCCATATTTATGTTGATTTATGGAAGTTGGCTTGCTGTATAGCTTTAGTACATTTCATAGTGAGATGCCGCTGTGTTAAAAATACGAAATTATTCCGTTAAAGTGATGTTTTCGGGCATAAATTAGTGCTAACTATTAGCGAAAGTAGCTGTGTACATCTTCACAATAAGAGCGTTCATTTCTTGTTGTGATGAACTAGCGTTTTTGACCCTGGTCTACGTGTACTTCGTCCCTTTCAACTCCTCTGGGATTTGGGTTTGTTTTTCAGGTATTATATGAGCTTTTGAGATTCCATTCAGCTGCTCCAAGTTGTAAAAGCAATCCCAAAGAAATGAAAAATAACTGAAAAACAAAAAAACCTACTGGGTTTAATGCTGAACAAGAAATTATAGGGGTTAATATGATTTTGCCCTCAGACTGGATCTCTGAAATTAGTCAACTCTGTTGATTTGAACATCTGGAGTACAATGCCCCTGTTATTAACAACGTTTTGGAACCATAACCGTGAATAGCTGATATCCGCAAATACATAAAACCCAATTTATCAGCACTCATAAGTGCCTATTTTAATACAAACACCAGTTCAAACACCAAATATACCTTAATATTTATTAATATGCGCAATGAAAACTGCCTTATCACTGCCTCAGAAGCTAAAATCCAAGGTGGTCTTTATATATGTCTTGGGAGTACAGCCAGTCAGCAAAAAGAAAAATAAATTGAGCTTTTTGTTTGGCTGCTTTGTAAATTCCAGCCAATAGTGTGTCAGGTAGAATCAAAACAAAATATTTGAGCTTCCTGAACTGTATTTTCAATAGAATATTTTAGATACTTTTAAGAAAATTTTTTTAGAAATCATTAGAGTAACATTCCTCTGAAAAATCAGCTATTAGGCGAGGGTCCAACTTAAATATAAAGACACTTGATAGTGTTTGATAGACACATTTTGCCTTTGCTTAAACTACAACTTTGAGGACATTTTGAGTTAATTGGGTTGTTTCTGCCAGGTATTCATTCTGGAAACAAAGAAATAAATGAAAAATTGGGTTACAGATATGATAGAGATGATCCTGATTGAAAAGTGTCTAATCTGACTGTATTTGTATTCCAGAAGTCCCAGAATATTCCTTCGATGGCCACAGTCATTTGCAGTACCAGCTGGCGTCCTCACTGCCCGCCCGAAGAACATGGATCCAAGTCCTTGTTCGAACCCGTAAACACAGCAGCATTCTCATCAGCCTGGTGTCAAGAGGCCAGAATGAATACCTGAGGCTAGAGGTGAGTTGGTCTTGTAGACACAAGTTGAAGGGAAAACTAGTCACCATGATGGACCTACTTGCAGGTTGCAGTCTGCTTAGATTTTGGAATAGGCCATTTCAAAAACTTGTTTTTGTGCGGTTTTGAAAAAGAAAGAGGTCTATTTATCCCTCAGTTCTGATGGCTAAGGTCAGTTTTGCCCTCTATGCCTTGCGCTACCCATAATGTTATTGTTCAACAGCACTTTGATTGGTTGAATTTATTGATTTCAGTGTCACAAAGCCTTCAGCTGTGATCTGATCATGTAACATGGAGTCCAGTATCTTGTTGGTGTAGGTTACAAAAATATGCTGACAGAATGATAGGCGCTGTATGTTTGATGAGTTCCTGGTATGTTTGCCAAAAGCGCTCTGTCTTACATCATCTGTCTTTGTCGCAGATGATATGAGTTAAGCATAATAGCTCTATGTCACCGGCACCTCATTTAGAAAAAGTTCTCAAAGAACTGCGCTTTTAAAGTAATATTGAAAATTGAAAAACACCAAGTTTATATTTGATCAACTTCAGTTTTCATTTTTGTAGAGACAATACTACGACTAAGTGAAAATCAAAGTCAGTATAGTACAACAACCCTTTAGCAACTTTAAAACAGGGTGGTAGAGGCTGATTGTTTGGGGTTTGCATGGCAGCCACATGACTTCGGCACCTTATAGACACTGAGTTAATAGTGGTACTGTTTTACTGTTGTGGTAATTGTTGTATTCTGCTGTATAGTCAGACTGCAGACTGGCTGAACCTTGGCCTATCTTATAATTAAATATAATGGTTTGCTCTAGACCTATTTGGAACTAATTCCACTAATTTTTTTTCTAACCATATTTTTTATGTGGGTAAATGTGGGTTATTATGAAGCAAAGGACAATAATTCCTCAAATCAATAACCAAAGACATTTGCATTTACTGGTATTTAAGTTTCAGAAATATGACAGTGCTATCTTGAACTAATATTAGCTAACATACAACTTCCATTGCCGATAAGGGGAAATGGATTGTCATGATAAGAGCTGAGTCTTTTGATCCACTCCTGAACTCCTGCTGCTGTCACTGTTGCTGTAAATCCTTCAGTAAATATCCCTATTGCCGTTAAAACAGCTCATTTTAAGTTTTAAGCTGAAATGTTTGACGTATGAGGAGAAAAAAAGAATGATAACAAGTTGACCTGAGGAACAACTCTAGTCTCGCTAGGAGTTTATGTAGCGGTTCCCAAGACTCAGCTGTTATTTTGGTAGCCCTCTTCCGCTTATTGGCATGCAAATCGGCATATGAGCTAAATATTCAGTTTGAAGCTAAATATTTAGTTTATAAACTAAAGATTTAGTTTGTTTACCTAACATATTAGCCTGGGTGCCAGCCGAACTTAGTACCGCCCACAGCATGGTCTGGAAGTTCGGTCTGGCATTCTTCCATTGAGGAGCAATTATGCCCGTACAAGATCTCTTTGGACCAATCAAATCGGGCTCTTGGTTGTTGACAGGTGAACAACAGTAACATAATCAACTACGTCACCGAAGAGCGCCTGGGTTTAATTTGTTTACAACAATGATGGCTGCCGATGGACAACTGAGATGAGTAGATTCTGTCATTGACTCTGTTCTAGAAGATATCGAAAGCGCATTAATCTTAAAAGAGGAATTCTAAGAGTGGAACAGATAACGTCTGTTGCTCGGCAGAGCAACGTCACACACTTCCGTTGCTCTGATTGGTTGTAGGGCTATCCAATTTAGTGCAGATCCATTTTTTTTCCTGGTTCGGTTAAAACACGCCCCATAATCGTAGTTCAATGGAGCAGTATCAGACTCACATTCTGATTAGATTTGAGTATGGCTACGTCAGGCTACTAATATGTAGCTTTGAGGTCAATATTTACTTTGTAAACTGGGACATTTATAAATGAATCAATGTTAATTTTTGACTGTGTAACTTTATAAATGGCACCCCATTTAAGTCTTGCGCTGTTGGAGGTCATCAGTGGGGCTTTTTTTCCCCAGTTACTTTTTTTGTGTGCCATGCTCAGCTCTTTGATGTCTGTATGGAGAGGGGAGTAGAACTCAGTGGACCTCTACATTACCTGGTATCGGCAGGTACAGGAGCTGCAGCAGACAAAATACTTCAGAAACTACTGTAGCTTATTGGTTTTCCTGATATCAGCGAATTTTGAACAATTCTGTGTTTATTGTTGATTTTTTTTTCGTTTCTTTTTTAAATTATGGGTCTTTGTCCTCGTTTTTTACATTGTGGGTATCATGAGGCTCTATTTTAAGTTAAATTTAAATCACCTTATATCGCGTAAATTATCATAATTCAGCAGAAATATGTAACTATGTGGAAAATCACAACAGGTCTAAAGTTTTTTAATAAGATTGTTACTATTATCAGTGTTATACTACTAGTAGACGTAGTAGTAGTAGTTGTCATTGTCACTACAAATATAGTCACTACTGGCAGACAACATCTGCAAAGAATAAGTGCTTTGAAATAGCCTTCCAGCAGTAAGAGTTTTGCTGAAAACAGTGTCATATCTGAATACATTAAAATGCTTGTTTGCTTTTTTTTTGTCTCCAGGGCTTCATTACACCCACTCTTCTACTAGATGCTCTGTTCACGCTTTAAATGTTTCTTCATTTCTGTTCATTTGCCAGTTTGGCTGCTTTGTCTTGACTTGACTTATCGTCTTGGATCACGTGACGTCTCTCCGGTGCTTTCCGGACGCACGTTCCTGTTTGTCACCCCACACTGTGCCTGCATGTATTGATCAAACTTCAGTGTCTAACTGATGATGATTACAGGATCCATATCAGAGGCTGCCAATAGAGTGGAAACCTCTCCTACGATCCCCGTCTGTCATCCATCTGTCTCTTCTTTCAATTCATCCGTTTCTGCACTTCCTCTTAAATGTCACACCGCTCCCTCAGCACGGCCGCATGGGGAACAGGTTAACATCATTTATCCACAGCATAAACTGCATTCATTCCTTGGTGCAGACAGCATGGGGGTATGTGAATCTTATGAAAAAGCTACCCCGCAGTGAGACACGGGATATTGTGCCGTAGTCTCTGCTGGGAGTATAAGCATATTGCTACCAGGGTTTTGTTATTCTCTCTAACAGCTCTGTTTGCTTTTAATCAGGAGGAGGAATTAGTGCGAGTTACTCTTGGCTGGATATACTTTCAGTAAATTAGGGGACTCTGATTGTGTTTGTCTTAATGAGTGCATAAAGCAATCAACTGTGGGAAATCTTTATATATGTGCTGATATACTGTACATATCCTCCTAAAATATGCAAACAACATGAACTGTAACTATGCACGTGATGGATTTTGGGTTTTATGTTCTGCCAGAGACACATTTGCTTTTCTGTTACACTGAAATGTTTTAGATCTTGAAACAAAGGTTTAGCATCAGACAAAAATGACCTGATCAGTTTTGCCAAAAAGTTTGTGCCGCATATTACATAGCATAGTACAGAATATCCACACATCATATACATATCCATAATACCATACAGTTGCAAAATACAATATTCAAAACAATAGGGTAAAAACAACATTAATAAAACCTACACAATCTATATGCCCAATACGTCAGTCAGTCACCAAATCAGTTTCTACTACGGATTTGACAAAAATTAATTACTGAGTTACTGTACAGTAGTGAAACACTGACAGTTGTTTGTTTTTATAATAACATAATGCACAATTTTTAAGAAATGTTTCAATGGCACTGTCATATGCACGTCTCAGTATGACTGGGCCTCCTTCCAAGTGTTTGGTGCCTGGTAATTAAATGTTTTTTCCCCCTAATTCTAGTGTGTGGTATTACAAATATGAAAAGCGTCTGGGATTGAAGATTGTAGCTGCTGTCCTGTCTTGACAATTTTTTGGTCAAATACGTAAGGACTGTTTTTGTTTTTAAGCAAGTGTGCTTTTCTACATACTACAAGAGGTGGTAATGCAGCTGTCTTATATAACTCACCATTAAGAGTGTGATAATCTGCCCCAGTTACAAACCTTAATGCACTGTGATATAATTGGTCCAGTGTTGAAAATTCACCTTTTGCCACAACTTCTTGAAAGGCTCGCTTCACAAAAGCACATTCCAATGACCTATCAAAAGAATAAAATACAGAATCATCTGCATACAAGTAATACAAAGCGTTTGCGATATCTGAGCACTTTATGTATATAGAAAACAACACAGGGCCTAATATAGATCCCCGAGGTACTCCATTAAGTACTGGTGCTGTGCGCTAGGTTGTACCTGACATTTGCGTACATTGCGTTCTGTTTAGGAGATAATTTTTAATCACAATAATGCTTGCTCAGAAAAACCTAATTGAAAAAAATGAAGAGGCTGAAACATCTTAAAAAGTATCCCTTCACTATTCAATTCGAGTATAATTTAAAAGGCTTCAAGACAATTATAAACCACTTACTGACATTACTTGGTTTTGAGGTAGAGCCTTTCTACACATCTGATAGTGTAGCATATCTAATGTGATCTCCAACTAAAGCTGTAAATGTCCCCCATAAAAATCATGCAATCACCACTGCAACTCTGAGGACGTAATAAATTTAATTCAGTTTATTCGTATAGCAGCGATTTATCACAGATGACATCTTAAGGCACTTTGCAAGGAAAATTTATTTCAATTAAATCATACAAACGTTCCAATCAGTTATAAAGTTCTCTATTTAAAGAAATCCCAGCAGAATGCATCAAGCGATTGACTTGAGGTTCTGCCCTGTTCATGCAGACTAACCACTGCAATCCCTTATACTGAGCAAGCATGTAGTGACGAGTGGAGAGAAAAAATGATTCCCTTCATAAGGAAGATGTGGTGCAGTATTGGGGCAAAATTAAGACTACTTCCCTGCTGTCGGAGGCTATGTCCATTCCAAAGCCAGCAACTGATCTGACCATTAATAGGCAGGCGTCGGTAACTGTGAGACCGGCACTGGCAACTGAGAGGGCTAACTAAGGTTAGCATTAGATAGGCCGGTGATTGCTTTAGACAAGCTAGCCAACCAGTGGATTCCCTATTTTCTCTGCTACCCATTAACATGGATTCCATACCAGCAATTGAATTAAAGTTACTTGTTCAAGCAGATGTGCGTTTGTATTTTGTAATTTTTTCTTAAAGTGACGTTGAGTTGTTTTTACCATTAATCGCTGGAAATTTCCAACAAAATATTGTCTAAAATAAAAGGGCGCGGGTCCTAGTGTATGGGAGCAGACATATTGGATGCCGTGTGTCCTTCTACTTGAGCCTATGTGGACAGATCGCCTTTATTGAATTTTGAATATACGGGTAATTCGTTATCCACTTGTCCTCAATAGAAGTTTAGATTAAGAACTATATGAACAGACTTAAAAAAAAAAAAACTTTCTCGAACCCGGACCGACCGACCAACCCAATCCGAGATGCACCCAACCCAGGTCGCTGAGGAGTAACACCGGTTCCCCAACCAGGGAGAGGAGGCCTAGGAGATGCTGTGAGTCTCTGAAATTAGTCTGTTTTTTTTTCATATGTCATTTTGTCTAACAGTTTATTCATTAAAAAATATCTAAATAATATCACTAACCTAAAAAATTTTGCAAACTTTTGCTATTCACAAATGTAGTTGTTTCACACATTTAGCTCTTCACTCAGTGCCTGAGATGAAAGGAAATGTGATGTGCTTGTCATTTTGCTGAATATATGATTTCGCTGGAGGTGGAACTATCTGCCTTGTAGTAGCAGAAAATTGTGCAATTGCGATTTTTGCCCCGTATGGCCATCCATTGGTAAGGTCGTCACTTGAACAAAAAAATACCGCTTGCTTGCAAAGATTTAGGTACTGTATGCACTGCCCTCTATCGCCAAGAAATGCTGTCACTTTAAGCAAAAATATATATTTTGTACATGGCGTCAACAAGAGCAAAGGCGGTAGGAAAACATGCAATATAGGGGTAAATATGGTCTTACATGCCTTCTACAACACTGCTGCTGTAATAATCTGTAAATTAAACAGCTGATTAACTCCTCTATGGTTACCATGTTTGTTTGTTTTTTACCCTACAAGTGCTGCCTGAGTCTGAGTTCTGTGCTATGCCCCCTAGTGGAACTCTATAGTAGTATGTGCCAGAGACACAGCTTGTTAGTTGTGTCAACGTGAGGTAAGGAAGTAAATATAAATCTGTCTTGTCTTAACTTTGGCAGAAAGCCAAAGTATTGATTTTACAGTTTCTTAACTAACAAACCAAACTAGTTATGTTACTGAATACATTTTATGTTAACCAGGAATAATATGTTACTGCAAGTACAGTTTGATTTAAAAATAAAAATAACTTTCACTTTTTTACCTGACTGAACTTTTTAAAATCAAAATATAAACTGTACGTTTTCTCAAGGTTTCACTACCAGCACACCATGTTAAAGCCACAGAACAGGGAATAAATTAATTGTCATCGCCTTAGAGAAAAGTTGACAGCATCATATTTTGTTATAGCCAGGTGATTCTGTTTTACATTTCTTCAAAGTCACAGGGACAGTGTCTAACCTGACATTCACTGATTAGGATATGGCATTAAAATGCTGCTCTTTTTATTTCGCTGCTTTGTAAAGGTCACACTGCTGAGCTCATTTATTTTTACAAAGCTTTCTGCATAAAGTAATGAAATACTTGACCGAACTTGTCCATGCTCCTGACTGTAGGTCATCTGAATGTTTGTTAGATTTAAAATATATCTGCTTTTCTATTTTAGAAGATCTTATCAAACTATTGTTTACTTTCGATAGTTGCTTTGTGGTCATTGTACATACCCTCAAAAATCTTTTTTTAATATGAGTTTCTCATAAAACAACAAAATGGAGCTCAGAGAGCTGAATAATATAAGGAATTTAAGATGTTAGGACTTCACATCAGGGTTTTACCACTCACCATCTTGAATTGTATATATTTATTTAGGCAGTAGACTGACAGTCAAGTCGCTGGATCATATTTCAATGCACTGTTTTGAACATATTAGTATAGTAAAAGTACATCTCAGTGTGAGGGAAGGCTAGGTGACCAAGCTCGGACTATTATCTATCTAATGTTAGCTCTCTGGGTTACTCCATGAGGGGCAGGAAGGCATGAGGCAATAAGATCCAAAGCATCAACAATATACATATTTCCACTTATTTCTGCAGGTATTGTTTTCCCGTATTTTGCTTTAATATTTCAATATTGTCTTTATCTGTTTAAAGGTTGGTCTAACATGAAGTAGCATTAAACAATAAATGTCGGAGTAATCATAATTATATTCGTAATAAGTATTGTTATTTTAGCATCAGAAATTTATTAATTGCGATGCAGAAGATGGCCCAGGGTTGGGAATCGTACCTCCAACAGAATTGAATAAAGCTCTATGTTGAGCCTGCTCTAACACTGAGGCACGCCACGCCTTTATTTTAAATTTGTATGTTACTGTATTACAGTAAAACTAGGGTACTTTTAATTAGGTTAATCCTACAGTGAAAATCTCATGACAGCCCATCTCTACTGTATCAATTATCCCAGCTGGAAAAAAAGAGATGTACGAGTATTGAAACAATTCTTCAACTAATTTGAGTACTAAGAATACTTGAGACAAGTAACTTGCTTAGATTAGTAGGTCAAATTTTCTATTCCAACACAGTGCGTTTGCCAAGTTAGTGATTTAAGTTACACAATGCCATCGCCAGTGGGCCGTTGTTTGATTTACACAACCCAGTAACTTAGCTCCCGCTACCACCGTATTTAATTTAATTTAAGGATTTACAACAGAAGCTGCTTTGAACAGTGCAAAGAAGAAACACCACAACAGAAATGGCAAAAGTTGTCAAAAGTAATGGATCACAATATACTAAACCAAGAGAAAACGTTTCAAGTTGTTTCTTGCTAACTGAATTAGCATTCCACTACAGCTTTAATAATAATGGGATGTCCGGCTCTTTTGGGAAAGCCAGTTTTTAAGAAAAGTCAAAATATGTGTTAAATAAATTACTACAACAATAGTAATTTAAATGCTTATAATTCAAATAGGTTATTATACTCACCATGAAACAGAATGCTACAAAAATATATTTTAAAATTCAAAAACAAACTGACTTTAAAATAAATAAACTTTGAACTAGTAACAGTGAATTAACAGAAAAGTATTCAAATAATTATAGAGCCTGCTCAATATATTTTAACTTTGCATACTCTACATTCTGCCTTTGATATATGTTTCCTTGTCCTATTGTTGGAATAATCATCCAAATAATCCATAGAGGACATGATCACTGAAATAATCGATAGCTTTAGGCTAATTCACAACAGAAATTATATTAATGCCACTAATGGGTACAGGGGAACCTCAGTGTTGTGCAGTGTTTGCGAAAAATGGGACACGTTTTTATATAGTTGTGATTTTAAGAATTGTGAATCATATTATTAGGAATAATTGTTAAACATCGTAAAACATCAGATATTACGAAAAATAAAGAAACTATCCTTACTTGCTGTTGAAACTAGTCAAATACCATCCTTAGCGGTTTCGTTGTAAAGACCAATCAAAATGCTTTCAAGAACTTGTTGCAGCAGCCAGCCAATCAGTGATGATCTCTTACATCTTATTGAAAAATAGGGCCATATGGATTTTCAGCACACAAGACTGTATTGTTTTTAATAGTATTTATTTTTTAATGGCAGTATATCTGCAAGGTTACAGGAGGAGAAGGTAAGTCAAAATGTCAGTTCATTTTTAATGTTTTTGTCTGGCGATAATCTAATTGATCAGAAATGTATTTTGTGTTCAGCAGTTTTTCCACAAACATTGTTTATAAATGTAGAATTGAGCATAAAAGTAGTACTGAGAATAAGTGGATGCTTCACATGTCTGACCGGTGTTTTTACCAACCAGATGCTGTATCCAAATTACTCATGTGGAAAACTAATAAATTGAAGTCATTTTGGGGAAATGCACACAGGCAAAAAAAACATAATCAATGCTTATCTCCAGAGCCAAAATAAGAACGCCTTTAAAGTTCATTGAAAGCCTAGAATTACCACTTACGCAATGATTACATGTGTCTGGAATAAAGATGTTATCTGTGCAAACACGCTGCAGAGTTAAAAAGCATCAGAGGGATATGAAGTTCCCGTTCTGTGGAACTGCTGTTTCTCTCGTCGGACTTGCACACCTTCCTGCACACAAACTCCTACAAACACTCGTCACACCATCTAACACATTCTCATATATGCCACCCGGGGAGCAGAGCCTGGGTCAAATCACACCACTCTGTTCTGCTTTAATTGGGGTTAAATCAGGTGGCTGTAAGCATGTCTGGTTAAAAAGTACTGGCCTGGTGGATTGGGAACATATTTATTACCTTATAATAGAGCCTTGGAATGAGCCTCTAATCAAAGCCAAACAGCCTTGGAAAGTGTACAAGATTTTTGCCAAATTATTTTTAAAAGAGAAAGTGGGGAGTAGGTGACATATGAACTAGGAGAAATATAGGTTAGAGAAATAAATGAAAAAGCAAAGACATGGACATTGATAGTTTGGTAAAATTAGAGTAACGATCAGCATTTTGACAAAGGTCTTCATTCAGAAACCTGATTTATCTTTATTTTGCTGAGGAGGAGTGGGGAAGTAAATGGTAGCCGCCAATGTCCCCCGTCACATTTCTCCATCTTTCTCTCGGTTCTCCCTGCCCTTTTCATCCCAGCTCTCTGTCTGCCGCTGCTGCCACATAAACAAAGATGGAGGGGAGAAAATTATGCTCAGTGGGACACTTGGAGGATCAGTTTGAAATTGAAATGAGGACGACCCACCCACCACCCTGTCTTTCGTAAAACAGCCTTCGGACATATTCCGTGTCTTTCCTGCCTTCTTCCCCCCACCTTCCCTGGATTCCAATTGTGCTGAATGAGAAGGAGGCGTTAGAATTCAAATAAAGAAGCGCAGAAAAAGGGCATTTGTTTTTATTCTAGATTCTGAATGCAGATTATTTTATTAAAAGTGTTATTTACATTCCCTTTGTAACTCTTTTTCTAATAAACTTTCTTCCCCTTATTGCTGTAATTTTCTTTTCTTTGTGGAGACAAAACTATATGCATTCACCCTGAAAATTTTATGGATATTGCATATATTCATGGTAGTAAGAGGAGCATTTCTTAACGGATGTGAACTAAGTCAACCCTATTTTTAAAGGCACAATATGTGCCATTTTTACTGTGGAACAGTCACGCAACAGTCTAATGTCCTAAACGTGTTGCAAGGAAGGTAACATAGAAACAGATTTCCATCTCAGCCAGCCTGATGATAGTAAATTTTTCTTATTTTAAAAAAGCTGCTCTGGGACATTAGTCATTGTTTACGAGATTTGTCTCGCGTCCCTAGTTCTTTGTTCCAGAGTCAGTCTCATGTGATTCTTCAAGGCAGACACTTCGCCGACATTTGTAATCTGACACAAATCCGGCTAAAAGCTAAAATTATAAGCTATATTTTAGACACAGTTTCTAATGTACATCTAAAGCTGTATGTCAAAAAAACTGACTGTGTGACATTCGAGACGTGTAGCTTAGATTATTTGTTGTTGGGTTTTTTTGTCAGAACTTTTTGGGAAGAAAAATATTTATATTTTTATTTATGTATATCAAAAATTGAATTTCAGATGAAAAATACTGATATATAACTGTTGGTCAATATCGTCCACGATGAGTGTCTAAATCATCTCATTTATCTAATCTCTTTTTGTACCAAGTGGAGTCTTTCTGTTTAGTCCTGATGTCTGAACTCCTGCCACCTTTACAATCCGAAACTTATTCCTTAGTTACTTCAGCATTTTTAGCACATCTACCTCTGGTTTTCTTTTGACATTTAATTTGTTTGGACTTCAATTGCAGGAATTTTAAGAACATCTTAAACAAATGGGAAGAATTTAATTAGATTTTTCCTCTAATGTGAAAAATTCCTGTTGGAGTTCCTTTTTTTTTGCCTTTGTTTGGATTAAACTAATGGCCTAATACCATTTTTGGATTTGCAAGAAACTTTTCAGATATTCTAAGTTTCAGCAAAGGGATGTATATTTGAAACCAGACGTTTCATACCTCTCAGAAAGGTGATGGGTTCTGTATCAGAGATAAAAATTTGTTTTGATACAAAATAAAAAACACCACCACGGAATGAAAGTCAAAGATGCTAGCTGATGCTGATAGGCCAGCGTCATGACTCATTATCCACAGTGAAATGTGTCCTGTACCGACATGGGCTGAACGGCCACTCAACAAAGAGGAAGCCATTGGTTCTACAGAATCAACGTGGCATTTAGAAAGTAAAAAATTTTTTTGTAAATTCTAGCTGCCCGGAAGCCAAGGAAGTTCACTGAAAAAGGTATATGTGTCCTTTTAGCTGGTGTATGTAAACTTCTGGTTTCAACTGCTGTCCCTTATCTTTGACTTCCTAGCAGATATCTTCAGATATTGCTTTAATATTTCATCATGATGCCATCTATTTTGTAAAGTGCACCAGTTCCTTCTCTGACAAACACCCAAACGAGGCTGCCAGCTCTCTACATTATAGTTGGGATGCTGCACTGAGATTTGTGAACATCCCATTTGTATTGGTATTTATGGCCATACAAATTTTATTATTTTTTCTTGGATAGACCACACTGGAAGAGAAACAATTTTCAAACTTGCAACTTCAATGTGAATTCAGTGTAAGCTTTACATTTACCAAAACTTGACCCGTCACTAAACCAGACTGATCACCTTAGCTGAGTAAAACGGTTTTAGAAGAGAAATCTTTTATTCCATCTTCATTGGCCATGCAAGTTTGTTTATGACAGTAAATACCTTTAAAGGAATTTATCTGCACAAATTGCAGACAGACTGTACTTGCTTGTCATTTTACTGGGACACTGGGTCCATTTGGGTCCACATCCCTCCAAACATTAAAACGCGGTAGCCTCCAACTTCTTCCTCAGACTGACTCCAGGCTGATTATAAGGCAGATATGAGCTGAGACTACTGTAACAGACGGGGATGAGTAGAAGTACTTTTATCCTGCCTTATGTCCTGATGCAAGATGTTACTGATGGAAGTGAAAGTGCACAAAGGTAAACTTCAACTCCTTTAGCCTCTTTTCCTTAGGGCTAAAAGGAAATCAGTATAAAAGAAAACCTTTTCAAACAAGGTTTCTGAGAATCAAATAATTTTTTTTTAAAGACCAGTATAATGGGTTTGATATTGGCCAAGTATTATTCTGAATGACTCATCCTTTCAGAAATTGATGCTCATTTCATCTTAGTACAAGTACTTGTTTTTTTCTCAGATTTTTAGTCTAATGTTTACTGGTTCTTTTAGTTATTATTAGTAAATACTTTTAAATAAGGCTGCAAAGTTGGTAGCAGTGTTGCCTTGCAACAAGAAGGTTTCCCTGAGCAGGCAAGGTTTTCCTCTGGGCACAGTCCAAAAACATGACTGTTATATGTCCTCTCTAATTTGTCCTTAGTAGTGGGTGTGTTTCTGCCTTATTGTTTGTCCTGTCTGTCTCTATGTTGCCCTGCGATGGACTGGCGACCTCTACCCTTTCCTCTCGCCTAATGACCGCTGGAGATGGGAACGACCCTGCAAGAATGAGCGGGGTTGATGCATACATTTCAATTCAATTCAGTTCATTAATATAGCGCCAATTCACAACAGATATCATCTATAAGTCACTTCCACACAATTACACAAAGATTCCAATCAGTTAAAACGTTTTATATTTAAAGGGGGTACTATGCTTCTTCGAGGCACACAGTAGATAATGTGGATATGTACGGTCTTGTATGAAAAAAAAATACCTCAATACCGTTTTTAAAAATACCGTGATATGAATATTTTGCATTACCACCCCGCCCTAGTTAGCTCTGATGCTGACGTCTCACATCGCCTGTTGTTCAATAATGCTGGCTTCAGTTAGGAAAACTCTCAATTGTGTTGAACATCACTGTTTCTGATTGCGATTTATCAATGGATAGAAGGAGCTTAGAGGCAGCTTGTTTTTTTCCTTATTAATAACCGTAAGTTTTGATAAAGAGACTCTAAACTGGGAAGTTTGAGGCCTACATTTGCTTTCATTTTTCTTCTTGGTTCCCTCCTGACCTCCTAGATGAGGTCCTGATTGCATCTTGTAGTAATTTTTGTAGGCTGACCAATCCTTGCTAGAGAAATTATATATAAGTATGAAAATGAGCAAAAAGATAAATAAACAAGTGAAAGAGCAAATACAATTTCCCTGTGCTATAAAATAAAATAATATTTTGTAAACTTGAATAAAAGAAAAATAGTTATAAACGTAAAACTGTAACCAAAGAAGAAAAATTCCAAAAATGAAAATCAGAGTTGAAAAAATATATATTTATATGAAATTTGCAACCTGAGTTGCTTATTTGTTAAAATTGCTGTTTTGAGTTTTCCCAATGTTTGTTCGGTTTTACCTTTCTCTTCGCTTCTCCGTTTTGGAGGTTACGTTTAACTCATTTCATCTGAAAATGAAGCGAAGCCAGGAAGACCTACTAAAACAAAAACACAACTTCACACAGTATGAATAATATATGTACACAAAACTGTAATTTAAAATTTCCATCTGCCATACCAGCATCTGTTTAACTACATCAACAGAAGTGCTCTCCAGGCGGAAATGACATCGAGCAAACTTCTCTCATTCATGTGCTTGGTAGCCAATGGGCTGTAAGCCCGCCCCCACATAAAATCTGATTTAACTGATAACGAAAAGCCTGAATTGTAGCTGTAAGCTAAGGGCTGAAAGTTATGGGAGGAAAAAATAAAAACAATCTAACACTAGAAATCATCAGTTTTAACAAATAAAGGGAAACTGATTACATTAAACAGCATTGATAAATGCTGTTTAGGTTGCAAGTTTTAGATACGAATTTTCTATTCTTATTTTCCTTTTTGGATATTTTTCTTCTTCGATTACTGTTTTAAGTTCATTTTAATAAAGTTTTTCTATTTAAATTCTTCTGTATTGCTTACAAATGAGGGAAAAAGGAAGCCAGAGATTGGAATGTGAGTTGGCGGGGCATCCGCAGTGATGCGGGCGTTGTACCGGTCTGTGGTCGATTTACTGGTCTATCTATGATCCTTCAACTATGGCCACTAGCTCTGGGTAGTGGCCGAAGTATCCCTTAAGTCTGCTGCACAAGAAAGCAATCTGCTGAGCTAAAAGTCATTCAAGGCCGTTTTCTCAGCAGATAGCTTGCTGTGTGCGCCCAATTTTCGGTGAGTTTTCTGACTCATGAGGCATTGAGGTGAATATCAAACAGGTACAATATTTTTTTTCCTTGCGAGGCAAAAACTTCACTGTGTGCACTCTATGCGAGTTGTGTGGTGAGGGCAATGATTCATGTTGACCAATCAAAATGTGTTCTCCACTCAAATGATTCCAAGATGGCAGCCCCTTGTTTTTGTTGGGTGTTTTTTTGGCACTAGTGGCCTTTGTTTGAAAGTTACTGGATAGTAAGAATGGGACAACTGCTTTGAAAACTGTAGCCTCTACATTTAGGGCACCCGCTCTACCACTACACCAAATGACGTTCCAACCCCCTGTCATTAATGAAACAATGAAGGGTGGATACCAACATTTCCCTAACGTTAAAATGGGGGCTATGCCTCATCAACAAAAACAGTAGCAGCATTTCCTCCATATCCTTCTCTGTCTCTGTTTCAGTCATTTTTCTGACGTGAAGACAGGGGGCTGTTTCAGCTGCTGCACACGCAACCCGACCCCAGAAATGTAGAAGATGGATGGATACAAGTTTCCAATAGTTTTTTTCAAGATTACAATCAGTTTTGGGTTTTTTTCATTACCGTTGAGCTGATCCTGTTTGACCACGTGTGATAGAACCCATAATTAAGTACAGATTTGTTGGCTTGAGTAGAAGACAGCTGCCCCTCCTGCTCAGCATTCCTGTAGACATGATTGTCGTCATGCAACAAGGTTCCTCAGACACAGAGTAATCAGCCTGATGACTGGTAATGTAATCATTACTGTTAAAGCAGGAGTATTCATTTTCCTTTGTTGGAACATCTTTAATAGTATCTGAATAATTCATGTTCCATATGAGGCTCTGGATTGTACTGCTGCTTTATATAGAAACTCTGCAGGTTTCCCTTTCTTGCATCTCCCGTCACCTCGGATTTTGTTTTCCCTTTGCAGATCTACCAGGGCCTCCTTTGCATTTTCTACAATCTCGGTGACGGAGAGTACAACCTAACCTTGCCTAGCTATCGCCTGGACAACGGCGAGTGGCATGAGGTCTTTTTGGACAGACACGACAACGAGATGACGTTACGGCTGGACGGCGGCGGAGGAAAGCGGGAGGTGACAGGATCGCAGAGCAGGAGCCGAGAAATCATTGTTGACCCCGCCGCTGTGATGCTGGGAAACTCCTTCCCCTCTGAAATCAACAAGAGCTTTCAAGGTGTGTGCCACTTGATCAGCATTTGGCTGAGCATAATGTATGTTCTATCTTGACACTTTGAGACAGCATGTTTAAAGATTAAATGTTCTGAATGATTTATATATTTTAATCTTCATAAGTTCTCCGAGGCAGTTTCCTTTGCTATTTGGCTGAATTGTCAGCTCTAATTGTAACTTCAATAATATTTTTTCTGGCCCATCACACATTATCTCTTTTACCACTATATAAGCTCTGACCACAAGACCATCATATTCTGTTTAGAGTCTACAGTCATATTTATGAATCCCTTGCAAAGTCATTACACCCTCTAACTTTTTCACATCTTGACAAATTGTATCCTCAAGCTTCAATCTAGAGCCAAAACCAAATATTTACATAAACCCAGAAAGATTTTTCTTCTCTGTCAAACATCAAATCAGTGTTTTTTCAGATACATGAATAACATATTTGTTGTATTTGTGAAATGTCAGCATAAAGATAGAAAGAATGTTTTTTTTTTTTTACTACTTTCTTTAGTTTTCTTAAGTATTTGGTACAATTGCCCAGAAACTGTGTGCCTTTGATCAAACGTTTTAGGTTTCCTTTCACCACCCTTTTACAATAGTTTGCTGAAATCTTGACTCATTCCTCCTGATAGAAATGGTGGAAGCGGGTCAAGGCTTGTAGGCCACATTTTCAGTGTCAATCACAAATTTCCTATGGGATTGATCTCAGGGCTTTGTGATGGCCCCAATAAAACTTTGACTTTGTTGTCCTGAAGCCCATTTGTGGCCAAATTTTAACTTCCTGGCTGCAGATGTTGCTTCACCCACTTTTCCTTTCTCATGATGCCTCCTCTTTTGTAAAGTACATTAGTCCTTTCTGTTGCAAAACAGACCCACAACATGATGCTGCCCCTCTTATGCTTCACAGTAGGCATGGTGTTCTGAGGCATCTGGCTTCCTCTGCTTTCCTTCAATAAAGCATTTATCATTGTGGCTGAGTGTTTTTGGTATGTCACACCTATGGACATGTCACCAGAAAGATGTTTGTCCCCATGTTCAGTTTTTTTGGTAGTTTTGAAGTAATGGTTTTCTTCTTTCCATTTTGTCCAAGTAAGCGTGTTTGAAGTGTGCCTTTATGTGCATCTACAAGGTTGCCACTAGTTCACCTATTAGAAGCTTCTTTATCTCAGAATGGAAACATCTGGAGTTCTATTTTAGTTTTAAGAAAATAAACCTAATGTATATATACTAATTTGCATTAAAGTAATAAATAAATCCATTAAAAAAATTAGCTTTATTGTGAGATTTTACTCTTAAAAAACATTAATATTTATTGATTGAAAATTTGACTTATCTGACGTTTGACAGTGAAGAAAAAAAAAATCTAAGTGTATTTAAATATCTGGTTTTAACGGTTTTATTGGGATTTTATGGTATTTACCCACCCACGGTATTGCATTGTTGTGAAGTGAGAGGAAAGTGAAAAAGACGTTCCCGTTTTTCTTATCTTCATCAAGTCTGAAAAGTGCAGTATTCACTCCGACATCCTCCCCCTTTTACACATCTGTTCTTTTACTCAACAGTTGCAGTCGGAAGGGCTTTTTATTAGCGCCGGTAAACATCTTTTATTTCACATTCATGACTCATGACTGTGATTTGACGTATGAATAGAACCAATACACTTTTAATGGCCTCATCTAGTTGAAAAACGAACAAAGACACAACTTGCGTCTTGATTTGGACTCAGCAGAGGATGCACCTTCTATGTATATATATATATATATATATATATATATATATATATATATATATATATATATATATATATATATAGTTGTGGAAAAAGTGAAGTACCTCGGTCACATCATCAGGAGTGATCTCTCTGATGATGATGACATCCAGAGGCAGTATTGTAAATTGTACTCACAAGCTAATATGCTGGTACGGAAATTCGGCATGTGTACAGAAAATGTAAAAATAGCTTTGTTTAAAGCCTACTGCACACCACTCTACACTGCCCACCTGTGGTGCTGCTACACAAAAGCTAAATTTCACAAGCTGCAAGTAGCATACAACGATGCTTTTAGGATTCTTTTGAAAGTCCCTCGCTGGACCAGTGCCAGTCAGTTGTTTGTGCAGAATGAAGTGATCACACTAAATGCTGTCATAAGGAATGTTGTTCATAAATTTATGATGAGACTTATGGACTCACAAAATGAAATTTTAATTGTTTTTACATGGCCTGACCAGAGCAGTGTCCGGTACAGCTCGCTGCTTTGGAGGCACTGGAGAAAGTGTTTATATGGATTATAGTAATCCCCTGTTTTATTTTTCTGTCTGTCTGTATCTATTGTATGTTTCCTGTGGACCTTTGTTTCTCGGTCTGAATAAAGATATGTTCTCAATATATATATATATATATATATATATATATATTGACACGCAATCCCACCTGGTAGTTCAACAGCATTGTGGTGGACAAGAGCGCCCTGCAGAGAATAGTTAGGAAAGCTGAGAAGGTTATCAGTGTTACCCTTTGTCCAGAATCTCCTTCAGAGCTTCTGTAGGAACAGAGAGTTGACTAGTGTCACACATTCATCCATTAAGCAGCACAACAGAACCACCAGACTGCAACTCAACCTTCTGCCTCAAGCTATTAAAATGCTGAACTGCTGTTTGATTATAAACTTTTATCATTATTTTTGTTTTTATGTTTTTTTGTAGTCTTTCTATTTCAAGACTTTTCCCAGTGCCATAAAAAAGCATGTGCCCCCTTACGGATTGCTCAGATTTTTGCTTTTCTCTCTAAAGCCTTTCAGATCATGAAGCAGATCTTTTAAATGAGGCCGAGACAGCTTGAAGAAATAAAGAAATATTTTTTCTTATTGGTGAATCAGGAAATTTGACCTGGCCTGCAACACTTTTCAGGCTATTCCATGACTTTCTGAAGGAGTCATTGAGTTACTTAATTTTTTGAATTGCTATGTGAGATCTTTGAGCCTACTTCAGTTTCTATTTAAGCCATTTTTTAATTCTACAGACGAGGTGGTAATCAGCAAATTAAACCAATTAAGAGTGGAAAATTACATTTAATTGAATGGTTGATTTAAAGTGGTTGGGAACTACTTTTTGATGGTTGGTCCCACATCAGACAGTTATACTCATAGTATTTTCCCTCGCAAGAAAATGTCAGGAATCAAGCAGTTAGGCAGGAAGACAAATGTATAAAAATATTCTCACTTTTTTTCCAGAGATATTTTTAAAAAATCCATCAAGAAAAAAAAAAATCTTTACAAAGGGTCTGATAGAAAGTGTAAGCTAAGAAAAACCTGACAAACAAAAAATGACCTTCAAAAGTGAACCCACAGAGGAATATATACAGAAAAGCTAGCCTACAAGAAACAAAGATTAGAGAGGAATAAACCTAGGGAACTAATTCAAAGTAAAGAATTATCAATGCAAACCAAAAAGTTAAAACTACTACCTCTAAATGCAAAAAATGCTTCCAATCAGTAGAGTTTAGAGCTCTTGGTAGCTTCTCCACAGTCAGTTCATGTCCGTCCAGCAAGCACATTTTCAAAATGTCCATGGTTAGCGGCAACGTCCTGCCTTCTGTAGATTCTGATTGGGCAATGGTCCTAAATATTGTCATTCATAAACGGATCCCATTAAGGTTAGGCACTGGTCCTCGAATATTAGGATTAGAAAATTTGTCAGGTTAGGGTTAGATAATGGTCCTCGAATGTTAGAGTTAGTAATAAATTGATCAGGCTAGCCAATCAGGGGCAAGAAAGGCAGGACCTTGCTCCTAACCATGGACATTTCCAATATTTCCTTCCATTAGCTTGAGGGATTCTTCCAATTCCTCGTGTTGCATCATAATAAGTCCTCCAGGCAGTTCTTTAAATCTCAGCAAAATGAAACAAATTCAGTTAAAGATCTAAACATACATAAGAGAAGTTCACTAAATGTGTGCACCCATACTAGCAAACATCTTCAACCAATGCATTGCAATGCATTTTGCATTTACTCAGGTTATCTTTGTCTGAAAATTCATTTGGCTGATGATCGAAAACTTTTTAAGAATAACAAAACAAAAACAGAAGAACTTCCTAGGAGCATATCAATCCTTTATAATCCCCACATCTTTTTGCAACTTACTTTTTAGCAAACAATGAAATTATAAATATTGATTTAATTGATCGAAGACATGAATGTGAATATAAGAACCAGCACTCAAGTTTCTAGATTCTTTGACAAAATTCTGGTTTTCCACTGTTTTATTATTTCATCTCCAGTGTTGGATGTGATCCCACAGGGAAGTAGCCAGGTCTTTATTTTACTTTTTTTTTTACACTACAGAAATACTTCAGCTTGCTGTGGAACTGATTGAAAACATCACAAGTTTAGATCGCGATCTGAATGTTGTTATGAATGCAGCTCTGCTCTTCTGTGAAACTAAACAATGAATCAGTACTACACTTTTTTAATCTATTAAGCCTGTTTATTAAGGGGTCTACAGATCTAATACAGCTGGTTTGAACTGCTGTTACTGCTGTCATTTCAAAGCATGAAATAAGTAAAGCCTTTATCCTAAACACTGTAAATAAATGACTCAAAGGGAAGCAGGTTAAAATATTATTTTTAATGGCACGAGTAACAGACGTAGCAAAGCATCTCAGGTGACAGCGAACAATTAAACAAAGAGACTATCACACAAACAGAGAAATGCAACCATATTCCAAATAAACTTGGCAGGCCATCTTCTGTGTACCAGTCGAAGCTTTAAACAGAGCGTAAAGCTTTAAATACGATGTGACATGTTTGATGTGTCACAGAGCAAAAGTAAAAAGGTTGATTTGCCATTGAGAGCACATCAGACGGGTTAAGAAGTATTTTTTTAACCAACGAGCGCCACTGAAAATAGATTGTTTTATCTATTCATATGCAGTCTCATCAGGGCGGGATAGTGACATTTGTTCTAAGCGTTAATGAATGATTGATATGACACTTTAATGGCTACTTCCCTGAAATGCACTGTATGGTGTGTTTCCCCAGAGGTGGTTGGATGCTTAGTAACAATGCTCAGTTTAGTAGCTGGTTGAAGACAATACACTGCTTTGAAAGCGTATTTATACTCTCAACCTTTTTTGTAAGTGGCATGAAGTTGCATTTTTCTAAAATATACTTCAGTGTATCTTTTTACAACATTATGTAAAATTCTGCCATAAAAAAAGTGCTCAAGGTCTGACATGGGAGGGAAAAGATTTATGATTTAAAATGTATTTTACAGATAAAAATAAGATAAAAGTGGTGTGCATTTGTATTCATTCCCCATTAATCCGTACTTTATATATTCAAAGTCAAAAACTAAGATATAGTTTGAACCTTCCCTTTTCCCTCTCCTCATTGCTTCTGCTCTGGATCCATAGCATCTTCTTTTCAACTAATCTGATATTTGTGGCTGCTCCCAGTTGTACACCACCTTGTTGCTATGCTCATGCATTGTAACTAATGTCCAAAAGTAAAAAGGTATCAGCAAAAATACGTCCAACTGCACAGCATATAGAAGCAAAGAGAATGGTTATCAAAAAAAGAAAGCTTTCTGCCTGAGACGGAGGAAATTAAAAAAATTTAAAAAAATACATTCTGAACAAACCATTCCATTGTAGCTCTGGATGAATGTTTAGCCTCGTTGTCCTTCTGAAATGTAAACCTCAACCCCTGTCTCAAGTCTTTTGGACCGGTAGGTTTTCTTCCACAGCTATCTTTTATTTTGCTCACGCCATATTTTTATTAACTCTGACAACTCTGTTGGGGAGCCTATGCATGCTAGTTGTTAGCCTCTACAATCCAATCACCAGCCTATCCATGTTAATGGACAGCAGAAGGAGTAGGCAATCTAGCGGTTGGTCAGTCTAGGTATGCTAGTCAGTAGCGTCTCCAATGCTAACACAAATGAGCGCTCTCCTTCTCAGTTGCAACCTCTCACTTACTGATTCCGGCCTATCAATAGTCAGATCAGTTCCTGGCTTCAGAACAGATATAGCCTTCTGCGACAGTGAAGTTATCTTATTTTTGGCCCCAATACTATGCCATATTGTTGTATCATGGCTATCACAAAACCCGGATCTTAAACACATTGAGAAGTTTTGGGCTTATCTGAAAAGGTGTGGATGAGCAGAGAGACCTACAATCTTAACAGTGTCACCGGTTCTGTAAGGAAGAAACTATTGTCAGACGCTCTGGGAATAGGACCCAAAATGTTTGACCCATGTCATACAGTTATATTCAATTCAATTCAATTCAAAGAATAATTTATTGATCCCAGAGAGAAATCTAGTGTTATTGTAGATCATAACTAGTTCGTTCTTTAAGGTATTGTTGTAGATTGTGATGGCTGTTGGGAGAAATATTTTCCTGTAGTGGTCTGTGTTGCAGAAAAAACTGAAGAAGCTTCCAGCTGAAGATACTTTGTTCCTGTAGGATAGTCTGATGAAGAGGATGCTCAGGGTTGTCCACAATTTTTATTTTATTTTATAAAGAATCCTTCTTTGCATCATTATCTTCAGTTTTTCCACAGTTGTCTCCAGAACAGAACCAGCCTTCTTCATCAGGTTGTTGAGCTGTTTTAAGCCAAGCCAACTTTATTTATATAGCACTTAAAAACAGCAGAAACTGAACGAAGTGCTGTACATTAAATACAACAATATAAAATTCAGAATTTAAAAACAGTAAATTAAGATAGATAAAATATAAGGCTGCTAGTGACAAATAAAACTGAAGTAAAACAATTTAACTCTTAATCCTGAATTAAAAGCCATGCGAAATTTTAAGTCCCTGGCTCTGATGCTGCTACACCAACAGATGATGGACGAAGAATTAACACTCTCCACCACAGACTTGTAGAAGATTTGCAGCCCTTGAAGGACCTCTGCTTCCTTAAAAATTACAGTCTGCTCTGTCCCTTTTTGTAGACGGCTTCACTGTTTCTCCAGTCCAGTCTGTTGTCCAGGTGAACTCTGAGGTATTTGTACTCCTCAACCACCTCCACTGCTTCTCCAATGATTTCTTCTGAAATCAACAATCATCTCCTTGTTTTAATCTAACATTCAAGGTTAGATGATTGTTTCCACACCATGCCACAAAGCAGTTCTAGTTTGCTTTCTCAGGTGGGACAACAGGAGTCTCTCCAGGACCTTAATGATGTAGGATGTCAGGGCGACCGGTCTATAAACATTGATGACTGATGGGTGAGTTTTCTTTGGTACTGGAAGAAGGCAGGATGTCTTCCACCACACTGGAAGCTTCTGCTGGGTCAGGCTAACGGTGCATTCACACCGACCCAAACTGTGGCCTCAGCAGGGGCAAGATTACATGTTAATTCTATGGTCACAGGGGTGTCACAGTCTCTGTGGCTATTTCTGTGTGTTGGTTCCATCAACTTTTCAACCTCTCCCTGCGTTTCAAGCTTTAAAGCACCAAACAGCAGCAACGCAGAAGTTCAGCTAGCTGAGTGTCAGAGTGTCTCACTGTAGGGACGTTGCCCGACGTCGACTTTGCCTGGCCAATCACAATCTGCTAGTGTTTAAAACATCCAGCAGAGAAAGGCCTGCCTACGAGCTTTGCAAGCTTCAGTTTAAAAATGTATCTGCTGTGTATATGCGTCGAACTAGTCGCTTTGTGAGCGTTGCTTGAAACTGAAAAAGCATATGGTCAGAATACACCATAAGGTTGAAATCTTGATGAAATCCCCAGGTACTGCCAAAAATGCATTGGGGTGCTGGGTCTGTAGCTTAGTGACAACAGAACTGATGACAGCACATGCATTGTCACAAACAACTGAGGGAGTGTAAACAACTGCCAAAAAGAACACTGGTGAACTCTCTTGGTAAATAATATGGATGTAAACTTACTGCTCTCTGTCTGCTCGTACAATCAGAAAGCCTGGCAGAGAGATGTTAGATTCAGGGATAAAATCCTGTAGCCATGTCTCAGTGAAGCACATAACACTGTATTCCTGATATACAGGCTGAGTCCTTGTTAGGGCTTGGAGTTCATCCTTTTCATGTTGGCTAGTGATCTCACGCTGACCATTATGATTGATCGATTTGAAATTTTTTAAAGGAATAGCTACAAAAATACTGAGAAAATCTATGTTAACCTCTGAAGACATAGATAAATAAATGTGTCTGACATATTGTCTTGCTCAATATGTTGGCATTTAGTAATAAGATAAAAAATTTGTACTTCTAGCGTAAAAAAAGAAGTTTGGTCTGATAAAACTTTAGAAATAAAAAAAAATGGTATATGTAAATTCCTGGTTTCAACTGCATCTTGTAGTAGAAGAGTTCTTTGTGTTCATTTCTCTCTCTAATTCCTGTGCGTACTGCACATCAAGTATAACTCTCTTCTGGCTTGATTTATCTATGGTTCGTGCTTGTCAAAACCGGCACAAACCACACAGATTTGCAAAAACAGGCTCTAGTTAATTTACTAACATGGCGCAAAGAGCACGCATGTTAAACCTTCAGCAAGACGCACGCAATCCATTTAGTGCTTTCCCCCATTCTAAATATATGTAATATTTTGTGTTTCAGTCAGAAGATGCAAAACATTGGGAGGAGAACAGGCAAATATGTAGGCGTTCCAGGCGCAGAATGATTTACTAAAAATCTAAATGTTTGTGCCGACTATTTTAGCATCTATTTTCACCACTCCTCAAAGGCATGTTTTAACTTTGCACCACCCCACTCATCATAAGTTTATTAATGACAAACGAAAAGTGTCATTCACACACATTGTAACCTAACAGTCATTAACACTCTAATGGCCATAAACCTGACAGTTGAGAAAATATTTACCCGTTTTTTCCCCCAGAAAGACACATTACATCTCCACCTGCTGTAGACGCACTGGACGCACAGTGAGTTGTGATTCTTATGGATCCTCATTAGTTTTGCACCGAGTGGTTATAATTGTCCAGTTAATAAAAATGTAGTAATCATGTACAATACCCCAATGACAATTGGGCTACACATAGGAAAATATTAAAACAAATTTCATACATCTCAGATTACACATTTTCAAAATAAAAAAAATTTCTACTGCAACTTGACATTTAGTAGAGGTCATAATAAAGTGTGATACATTTCAACAACATATAGTGGAAGATGGACATCTTAGAGACCTTGTTTTGGACATGCTGCAGGTTTAATAACTCTGACTCTGGATTATGATGCCAGCATGGACCAGAGAGTGACACATGTACACCACATGCATTAAGTTTATTACTAACAAATTTTAAAAATAACTGACAAAACATTCTAGCCTAATAGTAACAGTCCTAGAACTGATATATATGCCCCCCCCCCCTCTTTTTTTGTGTGCCAGAGAGGCTTCATGAAACCATGCAAATATTCCTCACCTTTCTATAGTCATGGAGCAGCTTACATTAGTGACCGCAAAGTTTCAAAGGCTTTTCACCAGAGGGTTGGTGGCTCCCGTAATCACCTATCAAAAACCTGTAGTGCAGTTTTGACATCTTTTCCAATATGGACGACAAATATTTGCACTTTAAACCATGAAATGCAAAATGTCTTGAACAAGCAGATGAGGCCGTTAAAGATTAAAATGACGTAAATGGTCTTGAGCCTAATTGTGATGGTTATTGCAGTCATGTTACCTCATAGCTTAAGGTGTAAATGTGTATAGAGGACCCTAAAGGCTGAAAGTCCTCACCAATCAGTTACATATAAAGATGATGTCTAACAACCTATAAAAAACCCAGACAAGAGGCAAGAAAAGAAGTCCAGTTGCCTTTTCTTTCAGCACACATTAGTCTGAGGAGGCATTTTTGGTTTGGAAAAAGAAGTACTGTTTGATAATTGATAATGGAAAAGGTCAGAAATAAAAGATGCAGACACAGAGTGAAAGAGAGACTGAGAGCTCCCTGGAGTTAGACAGTAAGACATTTAGACAGCTGTGCCTCAGGCAATAAAAGACGATGCACAAATTTATTAAATGGGTTTTTAAAGGATTTCTTTTCAAAGAGGCGAAAGTGATAGATTGTGGCAGGGAATGAGGAACTGATTATGTGCATATTTATTTTCATTTCCTTTTGTGAATATCCTTCTCTTCAATGTCCTGAAAGAAATGTTTATTAAGTACGCTAAATTAGGGTCGTGGATTTTCAAGAGTTATTGTCTTCTGGTTAATAATAATTTGGAAACAATTACACCAGTAATCTAATACTGGTATAATTATTAATGTAGCTCAAATTATCAATGATAAAATGAGCCGAACAGGGCACCAGTTTCTTAATCTATGTCAGAAACAATATTAATTATCCCACCAGACTATAAATCTATCTGAAAGGCGAGTTCTTTTTACTAGCGAATCAAAACATAGACACTAAAGACACACAGAGACTGATCTCAAATTTAAGGAATTTATTCACTAAATGCTCACACAATCACAAAATGAGTTTAATCTAGTATAAATGAACTACTCTATGCTACAGGGAGGATAAAATGGATGAATGCAGAACCAAAACAAAGCAACATCACAGGAAAATCTGGCCTCACGTGCTTACGTAGTAGGCGTGCGTGGGGCAGGTAGGGAAGAGAGCAACAGGAGTGCGTTATCGACCTGGTGTGAATTTAATCAAAGCTCGCGGTCTACCAAGAAAGACAAAAAAAGATGAGCGGTCTAACGAGTTAGCGACCAGATAATGCCGGTGGCTTCTTTGGTGCGACCGCATTACAAAGTATTCCAGTTTATGATTCAAACAGTCATGAACAAACACAAACACATTGCTTTTACCTACAAATACAAGAAAAATGAGTACTTAACATTAATACAATCAGCCAGTTCAGGCAGAACTTGCTTTCATTTTTTAAGCGTAACACAGCTTGGTTTATTGTCAACTGAAGTGCATCGATGAATGCACTGTTTGGCCTTTCATTGATTTCCTTGTTGACATTAGAAGAAGAGCCCTTCATTTGCTGAATGCTAATGAGAAAAAAACAACACTTGAGTCATGCTGTTTAGGCCTAATGAAACCAGAAAGACTCCGTATATCCTTCCTGACATAATATCACAAACATTTGGCTGGATGGATTTGGAATAGACTCCTCATCTAAACTTGATTGTAGTTTATTTTCCAGTTCGGACTTTTTTTTTTTAAGATAAAGTCTGTTCTATGTGGATAAGAAACCTTAATTCATGCTTTTATAACCTTCATTGATTACTGTAACACACATCATTTTGGATTTATTCAAGTTAACCGGTCCACACAAAGGAGAGAACATTTCTAACAGTAAGCATAACTGAATCTTTGCTAAGGCCATCATTTTTTGAATGGTGGCCATAAAATTATTACATTTTGTTTAAATTATTTTTTAAAAAATCATCTTTATTTAATTGATAAGATTTGGTACAAAGAGCAAGTTTATGGCTCACATAAACATTGCTAAACCCAATAAGAGTCTTTGGGCCTGTTTTATTAAGATTCTTAGTAATGACCACAATATTGTCTGGACTGTGGAAATGTTTTGTCTGTGGGTTGCCCTTCATTTCCTGGTGATCTACTAAGATTGCGTGACCAATTCATATCAGGCACAAGGAGCAGTATTCAAATGAGGACTTTGCAGCCACAAATTTTAGCTGTGACAGGGCCAGAGAGGTGAGGAATATGTACATGCATTTATGATGGGTCTTTGGGGGAAATAAATGGGGAAAAAACGACTACATATCAGGCCTATGGAAGATTTAAATAATATTAGGCTAGAATGTTATCAATTATATTTCTCATTTCTTTGTAATAAACTTTATGCGTCAGGTGTACATGTGTTGATCTCTGCTTCTTGCCTGCATCGAAATCCAGACTCAGATTGCTCAAACTCAATATTTAGTACAGAAACCTTAATTTGCAGTTACAGAGATCAGACCTTTTCTGTAGTTCTTCACCAGGTTTGCACACACTGCAGCAGGATTTTTGCCCACTCTTCCATACAGATCATATCCAGAGCGTTTAGGTTTCGGGGATGTTCCTGGGCAACACAGACTTTCAGCTCTCTCCAAAGATTTTCTATTGGATTTAGGTTTGGAGACTGGCTAGGCCACTCCAGAACCTTGAGATGCTTCCTATGGAGCCACTCCTTATTTGCCCTGGCTTCTGTTTTGGGTCGTTGTCATGCTGGAAGATCCAACCACGACCCATCTTCAGTGCTTGTACTGCGGGAAGGAGATTGTAAGATCTCATGATACATGGCCCCATCCTGTCTCCCCTCAATACGGTGCAGTTGTCCGTCCCCTTGCAGAAAAGCATCCCAAAAGAATGATGTTCCCACCTCCGTGCTTTACAGTTGGGATGGTGTTTTTGGGGTTGTACTCATCCTTCTTCTTCATCCAAACACGGCGAGTCGAGTTTAGACCAAAAAGCTCCACTTTTGTCTCATCAGACCACATGACCTTCTCCCGTTCCTCCTCTGTATTATCCAGACAGCCTTGACATGCATTGTCTTGAGCAGGGGGACCTTGCGTGCACTGCAGGATTTTTATCCTTTTCAACAAGCTGCTTGCCTATTGTCCTGTAGCCCATTCCAGCCTTGTGCAGAGCTAAAATTTTAATCCCTGATGTCCTTGCACAGCTCTCTGGTCTTGGCCATTGTGGAGAGGTTAGCATTTGTGGACAGGTGCCTTTTATACAGGTAACGAGTTCACACAGGTGCAGTTAACACAGATATTGAGTGGAGAACAGGAGGGCTTCTTAAAGAAGAACTAACAGGTCTGTGGGAGCCTGAATTCTCAATGTTTGATAGGTGATCAAATACTTTTGTCATGCAATAAAATGGAAAGTAATTATTTAAAAATCATCCACTGGGATTTTCTGCATTTTTGTTTTAGATTGCATGTTTCATGTTTTAGATTAACATGCTTTGTAAGTGAGAAAGCTGTGGGAAAGCACAGATTACTACATTTTATTAACTTGAACTCAGGAAATTATAACCACTCGGGTGAAACTAATGAGGATCCATTAAAATCATAATTCATTGCGCTCAGTATGTCTTTAGCAAGTGCAGACGGCTTGAGAGCGCAGTGAGTTCCAATGTGTCTTTGGGGGGAAATAACAGTGTATATTAACATAACTGTCAGGTTTATTGCCATTAGAATGTTAATTACTGTGAGGTTATATTGTTTGTAAATTTTTATAATAAACTTATGTTGAATGTGGTAGGGCAAAGTTAAGACATGCCTTTCAGAAGCAGTAAAAACAGATGCTAAATTAGCCGGCATAAACATTATGTTTAGTAAATCACACTGTGCCTGGAATGCCTACCCATCTTCTTAAAGAAATGCCCATATTGCATATTCAGAATAGGAAAAAAGCGTTAAATAGATTGCATGCATCTTACTCGCTGCGCCATGTTATAAAATCAGCTACAGTTTTTGCAACGCTGTGTTGTTTGAGCTAGGTTTAACAAGCGTGAACCATTGGTAAATTAGGCCCTATGTTGTTTTCATGTTGGCAAATAAACATGATGATCTGGATGTTTCAAAGAAAATAGTTTTGGAAAAAATATATATATTGTTCATAAATTTTTAAGAACGTATTAACATTATACATATATATATATATATATATATATATATATATATACATATACATATATATAGACACATGTATATATATAAACACATGTATATGTATGTATATATTTTTTTTTTTTACAGTATTAATTTTCAAGAACTAAAACTTTGAAAGTGTTACTTGAAAAATTATGAATCAGCCCCATAGTTTAGCAAAACCATATTTTCTTACAGGGGATGTGCTCACCACAAACCAATTAGGTGTACATAAATATCATAGAACAGAGAATTTAATTGGGCTCATTTTTTTTGTTGTTTTTTTTTTGCCATGCACCATGACTATGTAACACCCTGATAGGAAACTAGATGACACACTGTATTAACACACTACCACTGATTTCTATAGTATTCGAACCAAAACCTTTAAGACACTAATACCACTAAGCTGGTTAATAAATGGCTATTGTTAGATCGAAGCTGCAGTGTTGCTAATGTAGCCTAGTACACTTTAGCTGACAGTTCCAATTTGGTTAGAAAATGTTAAACCAGGAACTGTTGTGCTTTGGATTAGTTTAGTCTTGGGTTCACCTTGTTATTGTGCTGCTGGAGGTCAGTTCCAAAGTTAAGTGATGTGCACATTAAGCATTAAGTACCTGAGTCATCCTTTACTACTTCTGTAACTGGTGAAGCTGCTCCTGCTGATCACAGAGAATGTTTTTATTTTAATTGGTGAATAGAGGTAAAGGAGTTTGCTCCAAACAGATATTCTCAGTATTGAACAGCCAGTGATCACACTCCAATTTGATAAGTTTAATAGGTGACCTCACTAAATGAACTTTTAATTTGTGCAGATAACAAAGCACTATGGATCACATAATGGTATAGTCCAAACACAAATCATTCACTTTAATCCTCTCAGTGTATTTCTTTTCCCATTATTTAGCAACTGTAAAATATGTCAGTCAACTCAGGTTTTACTCAGTAAAACCTAAATTACAAATATGTTTGACTTCTGAAGTCTATCTGTAACATTGGCTTTCAAGCTAAACTCTACTTAATTTTATGTCTCGACAGATGAATTCCTGTAAAGCATTTTCCTGTTCCACTGAGTCCCCCACTCTAATTTTTCCTTCTGCAGGCTGCGTAAGGGATCTACGCCTCAACGGCCGCTACATGCCACTAGACAGCCAACTACGGGACTGGGTTTCCCAGGTCAGCGTGCAAGGTCTCTCAGTTGGATGTTCGTCTGACTCCTGCAAAAAGAACCACTGTAAACCCCCCTTTACTTGTGTGGACTTGTGGAGAGTGCACGAATGCAGGTACACACTCATACACAGATATGTAACTTTTAAAAAAGTTTTAAAAAATGACAGAGATAGTAGGAAAACTCTCCATTACATTAAAGCACATATTTCAATCACAACACAAGCCGTTTTCAGATAGACGTTCTGGAATATTCGTGGACAATTCCATCCAGTCTTTTACCATTGTTGTCTTTTCAAATACACCAATTTTTTACCTGTAACATTGGCTTTTGGCTGCTTTCACATGGCACAAAATGTAAAAGCATATCCTGAATGTCGGGGGGGGCGGGGTCTGGATATGACGCAGTCCTTTAACTCTCTCTGTGAGAGTCCCATATTGGGGGAGGGGCATCCAAGGTCACATGGAGCCAAAGTCACGTTGATAAGAAATTCTTTTGGGTACAGGCATACAAGTCTGCCTTAAAGTCTCTCAGCGTCTCCTTATTACTAAACAGCCAGATTTAGGTTGAGTTCCCATTGGACCAAGCTGAAGGTTTCTCTAAGTTGGTTCCTCGTTCTGCACATCGACTCAGAGTTCTTAGTCACTCTACAATTTTGAATCTCACATAAGCCTAATGCTCCCTTCTGGGTATACCACCAAGTTTTTGTGGAAATGAATGTTTTTTGTGGTCACATCACCAACTTTTTGCATGGTTTTCTAGATAAGAGGGGTGACACGACTTGCCCCTTGGCACAAATGACCTTCATCTGTCAACAGGAAAAAGCACTTTCCTGTACTTGGTCAGACATGGGCTTTGTAATTTTCCCTTAACTTGCTTCCGTTTATGCCAAGGTGGTTCGTCCACCTCCATCTCTCGCCCTGAGAGTTAGTTGTGTATTTTGACAAATGTGATTTGGACTCCCAAAATTCTCCACACAAAAGCACCAGTAGTACCCATCAGTTTCACAGAGGTTTTTAAATTCTCTGGAGCTTTGGCTTACTTACAGAACAGGAATGGAGAGCGAACCATGCATCCAAAACAGTACTGACATTTAACAGACATTCAAGATGGTTGGAGGAAACACTGAAATCTTGCACAGCTTTACCCCAGAAAAAACTAAATACAATCAAACATATTGAAACCCACGATACAAACAACACCCCATCCAACTCTTGAGAGTCCTCACTTTGACTCAGTTAAGCAACGTCTTCTTGATGGACTCTAAAGTTCTGTAAAGGAACTGTTCAACCAGAGTGTACCCTGCCTCTCAGCCAATTACTGCTGGAAATAAACACCAACTCCCCTGTGACCTGCAAGGATAAGTGGGTATAGACAATAGATGGATGGAGTTTATGTCCATTTTCAGAGACTTATCAGTTCACAAACAATCATGAATCTTTCACTGTTGCCAAAATAACTTTTTCTGGGTGAGCTCTTTTCACAATCACCATCTAAGGCATGTGATCATTCCAATCTATAAAATACAGGTTGTTTGATATGTATTGATGGGGGCATTTATGCAAAACAAATTGAGCTAAACTTCTTAGCAGGGTCATATTTAACAGCATTAGAAAAATGTTCCTGCTAGTGTAGGTCTGGTCAAATCACCAGTCCTTTAGTTCTAAAAGAACAATTTGAACAGACCTAAAGAGAAAAAGTCTGCCACCAATTTAACATGTGAAGAAAAACGGGGAAAATAACATGATTTAAGAAAGAAGAAAACAATATAGAAACTGAAAAACTAAATGGGCAGAATAATTCAGTCACAAGTGAAAAATGCATGAACCTGCCAGAGCCATTCAGAGTATGAGAAGATGTGGTGGAGAAAAGACTGTTATACTGTATTCCTTCTGTTCTTTATCATTTCCAAAAAGCTGCTGATACAGCTTTGGGTGATATAAATGTGAGGAGGGAGATATGTGTGATCTCATATAAAAAATAAAACCAAATGCAAGGTAAGGTAGAAATAAACTAAATATATGAATAAACTCAATATTTGGATAAAAGCAGCTGTTTTAAAAATAAATAAATAAAATGTAATAAATACTTTTTTTTAACCTCAAGCTTCTCCCGCTATGTTTTTCTCTCAAACGGTATTGTTTTGAGTGATATAACCAAATTATTAGAGAGCCATCTGCATCAGCAGCAGCAGATCAACGGCAGCAGCCAAGGCACTAACCCAGGACACCAGGCGGAGGTCTGGCTGAGACCCTCACCCCCACCAAAGCACTACCTGGATAGAACACCCAGGCAACCATAGCCGCTCCTGAGGTAGAGGGCTCCCTCAGATGAAACACTGGAAGAAACATTAAAATAAGTAGTTAAAATATTAAAATAAACAGTAGATAATGAGATTAAATTGCAAAATACCGATAAAAAAGTCAAGACTGATAACATTTTAAGTTATCTAGTGTAAAACAATGATAAGATGTGATCAAATAAAACATGCAGAGCAATTAAAAAATATTAATAATAGTCAGTTAAAAGCTCAAACGAAAATTAAATCAAATAAAACATGCAGAGCAATTAAAAATATATTAATAAATAATAATTATCAGCTAAAAACTAAGTTATAAGGGGAGTCTTGAGCCTGCTCTTAAAAACATCAACCTGAGGTCCTCCGGCAGCATATTCCAGAGGTGAGGGCCATAACAATGAAAAGACGCCTCACCATGAGTCAGTGTCCTGACTTTGGGGATGACAAGGAGACGGCTGTCAGAGGAGCGCAGAGACCGTGAAGATTCATAAAGTAAAAGCTGTTCAGAAAAATAAGAAGGCCCAATGCCATTAAGACACTTAAAAATCATTAAAAGAAACTTCAAATCGATCCTAAAACATATGGAGAGCCAATGCAATTATTTTAAGAGCGGTATAATTTGCTCCTGCCTCCTGGTCTTCGTCAGGACACGAGCTGCTGCATTCTGTAGAATTTGTAAACCTGAGATTTTTTTGGGAAGATCAGAAAGCAGGGCATTACAGTAATCAACTCTACTGGCGATAAAAGCATGCATTGGCTTCTTTGATTGGCCTGGGAGAGAATGGGGCGGACTCTGGCGATGTTCTTTAGGTGATAAAAACCTGTTTTAGTCTCTTTTTTTATGTGAGGGATAAAAGTCAGCTCAGAGTCAAAAATCCCGCCCATTCTTCACTTGTAAAGAAGGATTACAAGATAGTGATCGTAGCTTTGGTAGAAGTTTATCTCTCTAAACCTCAGGACCGATGACTAAAAATTCAGTTTTGTCCTGGTTGAGCTGTAGAAAGTTTTCTGCCATCCAGGATTTGAATGTCTCAAATACAGTTAAAAACTGTATCCACTGGCCATGTGTCATCGGGAATAACAAGTTTCAGGAGAAAATACATTTAACAGATAAGTCTCCTAAAACCTTTGCTCCACCCAGGAATTAAGAAATTAGAACGCTCCTACTTTTGATGATTTCTTGAGTCCACAATCAGAAGACGAGGCAGTTTAAGCGAATGCTGTCCTGGGTCAGAGATGCAGCGTAATTTGTCCACCTCGGTTTGTACTGAAAGAGGGAACAAGTTTGGAGGGGCGTTCTGGGTTACAGCTGATGGAAACGACTCATTAGGAAAAACGCCAGCTCACAGACAGCTTCTCGGCTTGGACTGGACAGTGCACAGAAAGACACAACCCCGGGGAAGAGAGTTTAGATTGATTCCTTCGGACCAGCCCGTAGGATCCAAGAGGGGAGGAGGGATGCACTAGCGGTTATTCAAGTTTCCCTGCATCTCAGCTCTGTGTCTAACTGGAGAGTACGACCGGTCTGTCAGCTGGCCCTTATAATAGCTTTGCGATGTCATTATGCCCGCCGGCCAACTGGCCAATGGGAAGATGTTGGCGGTCACAAAATGGCCACTGACTCGGCACAAGGGATGCTGGGACACTGAGTCCAATTAATATATGATGAGCAAACCCAACAGGCCAAATATCAGCTACAGTGTGTGCAAACCTGGTAAAGAGCTACAGGAAATCTTTGACCTCCATCATTGCCTACCAAGGTTACATTACAACGCAATAAGGATAACTTTTGTTATCTTCTTAATATACATTTTTTTTTAATCATGTGATTTTCTTTTTACTTTCTGTCTTTCGTATTTGATCTGTGATGAAAATCGCAGACCTCATCTTTTAAAGTGGGACAAATTGCATATTCGGTGGCCACCAATATGCCAAATAATTCAATTTAATCAGTGTATTTATATTGCGGGAATTGAAAAACAGACACTTTACAAGAAAAGTTATTTAAATTAATCCGTACATACATTCAAATCAGTTTTTAAAGCTGACTGTCAGTTATGCCCCATTGATGCATTTCATGGCCTTCACATGTGAATGTCCATGGGCTTCACAGTTCAATATTCATACAAGATTTATAGAACATGTTGCATGTTCTTCATACATCTTATGTTTGCACTTGTGAATTTCACATGGGTCAAAGATTATTCACCTATGATCTCTGGAGATTTTGCCCACGTGAAATCCATGTGTTTTGGGCTTGAGCATGATAACACTTTCATTGAACCCTACTAACCATGGAAGTTTTAGTTTCCTAGCAATTCATTGAAATTTTCAATAACTCAAGAAATCTCTTACTTTAATGCTACATTCAGCAGCAACAGTATCCTGTTTTTCATATTGCATATTCGGTGGCCACCAATATGCCAAATAATTCAATTTAATCAGTGTATTTATATTGCGGGAATTGAAAAACAGACACTTTACAAGAAAAGTTATTTAAATTAATCCGTACATACATTCAAATCAGTTTTTAAAGCTGACTGTCAGTTATGCCCCATTGATGCATTTCATGGCCTTCACATGTGAATGTCCATGGGCTTCACAGTTCAATATTCATACAAGATTTATAGAACATGTTGCATGTTCTTCATACATCTTATGTTTGCACTTGTGAATTTCACATGGGTCAAAGATTATTCACCTATGATCTCTGGAGATTTTGCCCACGTGAAATCCATGTGTTTTGGGCTTGAGCATGATAACACTTTCATTGAACCCTACTAACCATGGAAGTTTTAGTTTCCTAGCAATTCATTGAAATTTTCAATAACTCAAGAAATCTCTTACTTTAATGCTACATTCAGCAGCAACAGTATCCTGTTTTTCCACTACAAGCTTTTATTTTTATGTTTTTGTTTAAATTAAAGAATCTGACACACCAGCAGTTAAGCCCCCAGTATTATGTATTCTATTCAGAAAATTGCTTCACTAAATAACCACGCATTGTACATTGGGATCAATGTGCATTCTTTTCCCTGGCTCTTGCAAAATATTTTTTGTAGATTGCCTGGGTGAACACTCAAACCTCAATACAATCTGCAAGAAAACTCTCAGGTAAAGTGCCATCATTTATCAAGCATAACACAATTCTGCCAAATACTTTGGGAAATGAAAGGAATTGAAGGATCCTGCAGTTTAAAAGTCCAGATATTAACTTTAGCTGCATATTTGTACATTAATCTATTCAGATATTTTATTTTTCAGCCTTGTTAGTGAAACATTTGTGCATAGTAAAAATAACACCAAAAAAAAGTAAAATAAGCCCATTAAATGGATTTTAGATGACTGTTACGGTGGCTCAAAGGAGTCTCCTGCTGTTGTTCCTTCTACTGTGCCCTTACTGCTAGCTTCGAAAAGCTTGCTCTGGATCCCTAAACAATATTAATCTCCTATTTATTAAGGGACGGCCCAATGCAATGCATGGAGGCAGTGCAAATCCATTGCAAAGCAATGTATTGCACTGCCTCCATGCAATTGCATGGGCAGTCCCTTGTGTTTGCACCTGCTGCAATTTTCACTCACACTTGTTGCTGGGGAAACGGAGCACCTTTGATCAGAGTTCACTAAAGTTCATTCCACAGTATATACACATTGAAGGCCTATTAAACCCCACTTAAACACAGGTTATGCTATGCAGTACTATAGAGAGAAGTACTACAAACAAGTCCATGTGTCAGTCCATCTGTCTTTGTCTTTCTGACCATGTCTCTGTCTTTCTCAGTCCCCCTGTCTGCCTGTACCATTTCATCTGTGAATAAGATAGAGAGTTGTGCTTTGAAATAATTGAACACAAAGGATAAATATCGCTAACACTCCAATAATTTTCCTGATAGCTGCTATAGTTTTCGAATGGGAAAGGTTCGTTCGCAGCTGTTTAACACTCTGAACATGGAGAGGAGACAACAGAACATATGGCCTAAAACTCAATGTTGTATGTATGTTCGGATGGCGTAGTGGTTAAGGAAGAGGGTTTGCATCCCAGAGGTACTGGGTTCAAATCCAGGAGCGAGCAGCAAATAATTTTTCTTTGCTGAAAGCTGAACTGGGAGACGAGACAACAGATCATATGGCCTAAAACTCAATGCTGTATAACTGATGTTGTAGTGTAACTGTTAAGGAACAGGAATACAATGCAAGAGGTAGTGGGTTTGAATCCCAGGGGGAGCAAATTTTTTTTTTTTCTTGTTTGAAAGCTGGAACCAAAATCCCTATGTTATACACAGTACTACATTGCACTTGTATGCATTTTAGTTGATTTCAGCTTTTCCAGTATATTTTCATACTAATCCTACTAATACTAATGACAACATGTTAGCTAGCATTAGCATGCTAGTTAGCATTATCATGCTAGCTGTTGTTAGCATTTTAGCTAATTTTAGCTTTTTGACTATATTTTTTTACTGAATGGGTTTATAGTATTGCCAACATGTTAGCTAGCATTAGCATGCTAGTTAGCATTAGCATGCTAGCTGTTGTTAGCATTTTAGCTAATTTTAGCTTTTTGACTATATTTTGGTACTGAATGGGTTTATAGTAATGCCAACATGTTAGCTAACATTAGCATTAGCATGCTAGTTAGCATTAGCATGCACACCGTGGCCGTCCCTTCTCTAAATTTCCTGAAATTTTCTAGTTAAGGGACGGCCCAATGCAATGCATGGAGGCAGTGCAAATCCATTGCAAAGCAATGTATTGCACTGCCTCCATGCAATTGCATGGGCAGTCCCTTATTATTCTTCACTCCTAAACTGGACTCTTATTAAGGGACGGCCCAATGCAATGCATGGAGGCAGTGCAAATCCATTGCAAAGCAATGTATTGCACTGCCTCCATGCAATTGCATGGGCAGTCCCTTATTATTCTTCACTCCTAAACTGGACTCTTATTAAGGGACGGCCCAATGCAATGCATGGAGGCAGTGCAAATCCATTGCAAAGCAATGTATTGCACTGCCTCCATGCAATTGCATGGGCAGTCCCTTATTATTCTTCACTCCTAAACTGGACTCTTATTAAGGGACGGCCCAATGCAATGCATGGAGGCAGTGCAAATCCATTGCAAAGCAATGTATTGCACTGCCTCCATGCAATTGCATGGGCAGTCCCTTATTACTATTCACTCCTAAACTGGACTCTTATTAAGGGACGGCCCAATGCAATGCATGGAGGCAGTGCAAATCCATTGCAAAGCAATGTATTGCACTGCCTCCATGCAATTGCATGGGCAGTCCCTTATTACTACTTCACTCCTAAACGGACTCTTATTAAGGGACGGCCCAATGCAATGCATGGAGGCAGTGCAAATCCATTGCAAAGCAATGTATTGCACTGCCTCCATGCAATTGCATGGGCAGTCCCTTATTACTATTCACTCCTAAACGGACTCTTATTATTTATTTATTATTCTTCCGCCACCCTTAATGCGGGTCGTACCGTAGCGTGCACCCCCACAATATATACATCAAAACGACCGGCTCGATCGCGTGATGTGTGCTATTACTTTTATTGGCGATTGGAGTTACCATGGCGACGTAATTAGCGAAAAACCACGCAAAAAGAAGCCCAAAATCCCCATAGGAAATGAATGGGAAAAGGAGTCAAAAAACATGAAAATCACCTATTTTTGAAGATTTACTGTGTCACCATACAATAACCTAGCAACACCATTCGAAATCCAGATTGTAGCCACGTCCGTGCTGTGTTCAGCATTGAAGACCGCATGTCGATAGCTGTTACGGTTTTGTCACAATTTGACTTTGTTCGACCCAAAGTTTGCCCCAAATCGACATTTTTAGAGTGGAGCAGCTCGTTAAGCAGAGTGTGGAGTGATGAACTTTTGGAAGGTCCTCATCAAAATTTAACTCGACGTCACGGCCACATATTTCGCACTAGTGACATGATTTTCGGTCATGAAATAGAGCCGCCCTTTGTGATTCTCAGGATCATTTCAAAATTTCCCTATGTCGCACGGTTTTCTCTCAGCGAGCTCTAGATCGCTCAAAGTGGAACCCAGTTTTAGGGCTTTTCGCCTATAGTTTATCATTGTGGCTGGTCAGGATTATCTCAGCCAGAGAGATGTTCTTAGTCATTTTTCTCTCGCTCCCTCTCGGACTGTGAATAAGGTAGAGACTTCTGCTTTGGCATGAACGAAGAGAAATGATATATCTCGCTCACACTTCAAGAATTTTTCCGATACCTTGTACGGTTTTCGAATGGGAACGATTTGTTCGGCGCACTTTTTGGAGTTTTTTTCTTAAAATTGAAGCTCTTAATCATCTTAAGTGTTTGCACCTGCTGCAGTTTTCACTCACACTTGTTGCTGGGGAAACGGAGCACCTTTGATCAGAGTTCACTAAAGTTCATTCCACAGTATATACACATTGAAGGCCTATTAAACCCCACTTAAACACAGGTTATGCTATGCAGTACTATAGAGAGAAGTACTACAAACAAGTCCATGTGTCAGTCCATCTGTCTTTGTCTTTCTGACCATGTCTCTGTCTTTCTCAGTCCCCCTGTCTGCCTGTACCATTTCATCTGTGAATAAGATAGAGAGTTGTGCTTTGAAATAATTGAACACAAAGGATAAATATCGCTAACACTCCAATAATTTTCCTGATAGCTGCTATAGTTTTCGAATGGGAAAGGTTCGTTCGCAGCTGTTTAACACTCTGAACATGGAGAGGAGACAACAGAACATATGGCCTAAAAGTCAATGTTATATGTATGTTCGGATGGCGTAGTGGTTAAGGAAGAGGGTTTGCATCCCAGAGTTACTGGGTTCAAATCCCAGAGCGAGAGCAGCAAATAATTTTTCTTTGCTGAAAGCTGAACTGGGAGACGAGACAACAGATCATATGGCCTCCTTGTCTGTCTTTCTTTTTCAGTCTGTCTCAGTCCCCCTGTCTGTCTCTACCGTTTCATCTGCATTCCTTTCTTTACATCTCTCTCTGTGTGTCTGTCTATGATTCAGCATGTGTGGCTTCCAGAACAACTCCATATCCCATAATGCTTCAGAACCCACATTCATTTCTATGTATGTTCCTGCCAGGCATAGTGAAACTGACCATTAGATCAGACTAATCTCTGTGTCTGTCTATGAATCAACATGTGTTGCACCTGTGATAAGAGGTCACCAAAGGTCAACCCTCAGTATATACATTGAAGCCCTGTTAAAGCCCACTCACACACAGTTAATGCTGTGTTCTATAGAGAGAGATACTACAAAAGGGTCCATGTGTCAGTCCATCTGTCTTTGTCCTTCTGACCATGTCTGTCTGTCTTACTCAGTCTGTCTCAGTCGAGCGAGCAGCAAATAATTTTTCTTTGCTGAAAGCTGAACTGGGAGACGAGACAACAGATCATATGGCCTAAAACTCAATGCTATATAACTGATGTTGTAGTGTAACTGTGAAGGAACAGGAATACAATGCAAGAGGTAGTGGGTTCGAATCCCAGGGGGAGCAAAATTTTTTTTTTTCTTGTTTGAAAGCTGGAACCAAAATCCCTATGTTATACACAGTACTACATTGCACTTGTATGCATTTTAGTTGATTTCAGCTTTTTCAGTATATTTTCATACTAATCCTATTAATACTAATGCCAACATCTTAGCTAGCATTAGCATGCTAGTTAGCATTACCATGCTAGCTGTTGCTAGCATTTTAGCTAATTTTAGCTTTTTGACTATATTTTTGTACTGAATGGGATTATAGTAATGCCAACATGTTAGCTAGCATTAGCATGCTAGTTAGCATTAGCATGCTAGCTGTTGTTAGCATTTTAGCTAATTTTAGCTTTTTGACTATATTTTGGTACTGAATGGGTTTATAGTATTGCCAACATGTTAGCTAGCATTAGCATGCTAGTTAGCATTAGCATGCTAGCTCTTGTTAGCATTTTAGCTAATTTTAGCTTTTTGACTATATTTTGGTACTGAAAAATGGTTTATAGTATTGCCAACATGTTAGCTAGCATTAGCATGCTAGTTAGCATTAGCATGCTAGCTCTTGTTAGCATTTTAGCTAATTTGAGCTTTTTGACTATATTTTGGTACTGAATGGGTTTATAGTAATGCCAACATGTTAGCTAACATTAGCATTAGCATGCTAGTTAGCATTAGCATGCACACCGTGGCCGTCCCTTCTCTAAATTTCCTGAAA